>QLOR01000900.1:0-28959 GCA_003313825.1 Sarcodon aspratus
CAATGAGAAGCACTGACCGAACTCTCGAACAAGCCACACGAAGCGTACTCTCGTCACCAGGAACTTCGGACGTCGTAAAACGCCATGAGAGCTGCCAAAGTCCTTTGCGTCACGGCCACTCAGGCATAAGCATAGGTACTCCAGAACAGATAACCCGAAGCTGACCCCCGATCCGCCAGCGACGATGACTGCAGTTGAGTGTGAATCCCAATTTATACGAGCTGCAGATCCAAATGGACCTTCCACAAATGCACGCATCAATACTCCTCGCAACGGCAAATGCGAGCCTTTTGGCAATGTCTCATTCACAGGGTTTGTCAATCCGCGGGCTGTGAAATTGACAACTGTATCCCAAAGATCTTTCGTCCAACCTGATTTGGAACGAATGAAAAACACCAATGCGCGACCTGCATCTGTGCCCGATTGATCGTCGCATAATGACGCGGCGGTAAACGGATGACTTGTGAATTTAGATACGCAGGGGATGGAAATAAGGAAATGTTGACCAGGTGACCATTGCCTATAGCCGGGAGTAACGAATTTTAAGCGAACCACCCTACCAGGCAACAACTCAACATGGGCATAACCAGGGGGCGGTATGTATGTTGCAGGAGGTGAAACGAGATCGTCGACAGTGGAGGACATCCTGTTTACAAGTGTGGTTGTGGTGGATTGAGAAAAAGGCCGATCATGCTGCGGTACAAAGCTTGTACCACTTGAACGCTTCGAGGCTGAACTTAGACGGTTCATTTGGATCGCGTCACTTCTAGGACGTCTTGGAGGATCGTAGACTGTCCTTGAAGCGTTGGCAGTGATCCCACCGAAGTAGCCATTGATATGTAACCACCATGTGGCTCGCCATAGGCGCTCGCAAACCCACAACCCGAGTGCGCTATAAGCCCACCATTGAAGAGGTGGGTGGTGGAGAGCGCTCGCTACGAGCATCAAGGGAACGAGCAAGACATGCAAGAAATAAAATGCCTCATAATGAGGTCGCCGCACCGGCCGTAATGATAAGAGGATGACCAGGGTAAGCAACCCAAAAGCCTGGACCAGATGTAAGCGCATCAAATAATTCAAAGGTAAACACGCAACGTACAATCCAACCATAGATAAACTTCCCATATTGCCAAGAATAAGTATATGCAGTCTTATTTGTCACGCTCCTCGAATCTTTTGCAAGTTGCACACTCCATGCAGCAACATGGAGCGCTACAACAAACCAGATCAGTCGACCGGTCCATCGGTGTAGGCAAGCTAACTTGTCGAAATGAATTTGGATTGTGAATGGTATCGAAAACAGAGCGAATGGGGGAGCCTTGAGGGCGAAAAGAACGCAGAGGGGCAAGAGAGCGAATGATATAAGGCCCGTTCTACCTCCCACCGTCCACCATGCTTTTGGGATGGTGTACTGTGGCTGATACTGGGCGAACTTGGACGTATAGTAAGAAGAACGACGTCTGACATTTGCGACAGGACTATCATTGATGAAGCTAAACACTCCAACATGCGGTGCGATGTAATCTGGGCCAACGAAGGACAGAACCAATGCTACAACGAACAGACATAGGAGAGACGACAGTTGCGCATTAGATGGTAACGGAAGTGGCTGTCGGTGCGATTGCCCTGTCTTTCGAGCCAACGATGATGCGTGTCTCTTTTGCCAGGTTCTTCTCCGCAAAGCCCACTTGGACCAGTAAGCACCGAGAGATGTCCCGCGAACTCCGAAGCAATGGGCACACGAGGCCACAAAGAAGAAGAATGCGATAAAGAACCAGAAAAGATAGGCTACACGATAACTTGGTGAGCTCATCATATGTATGTTCATGTACGCAGCGATCCACTGCTGATCTTCTGGAAACGAGGGAGTGGTCGGGTTCGCCCTAAACGCCGACACAGATGCGTGGGTAGGTATTATATCGGTCAGTGTGGTAGAAGCCATGTCTTGGATGAACTAAACGATAGTAGAACCTCTCTTGAGCTGAACTGAACGACTGCGCGGATTGAGGCGGCCGTGATTATTGTTGTCCTAGAAATAATGAGGGATTTACACTCATGAGATAAAGTAGGAACAGCAAGACATAGAGTAGTAATGACTGTAAAGAGTGAGTGGGGGTCGCTGGTTGAACCTCGGACTAACGTGCGGCCGGTCGCGGTAAGTTCCCGACTCCGGCCGCAGCAGTAAAGTTTACCCAACACGGAACTTTGATCGCATACCAATCAGATTCTTACCATTCACTCCAGCGACACCACGCCAGTGTCTCCCCAATGCAGTACTCATTACCCACCACTGTATTGAAATTCTAGTTAGCCGACTCGGAAAAACCAAACTTTCATCGCAACATGTTCCTCGAAACATTGTTGAACAAGCATATGATTTGCAGGGAGTCGCAAGTGCAGCGGTCGAACAGGTGGGCAACAATCATTAGTAACACATCAGATACAAGACATTTCGTTATACAAAATTATAGCAGGTATTATTACTGGTACAATAGCTGGTATTAGTGGCAATAGTGCTGCTAAATAGACGAAATGAAGGAGACCCACAACCGTATAGCTGACCCCCTTCCGCATCCTGTTGATTCCTATTTACTTAAACAGGTTAACATCTGGCACCGCGGAGATCAATGTCCCGAATTTTTTGTTGTTGTCACAACCACGGCAGCGATAATCCCCCCAATAATAGCGAGGAGCAGGAGACCAAGCCAGAAACAAATAATACGTTTGCGCCGAGCACCGCGTGCGCTTTTCACCGCCTTATCTGTGTGTTGAACCCTACAAAACAATTCGGGTCAGCAGAAGGTATCACAAACCAATAAAGAAGCATTTCACCCTTTGCCAGTAACACGCTCTGTATCTCGCATCTGGTCATCTATGTACTCCAGATCTTCATCTTGTTGGATGATCAAGACGCTCATCTAAGCGACAGTTATATTAGTGAGGCAGATCACGGTTACGAACAGATGAACTCACATCATTTATTAACAGAGCCACATCTTCCAGCGTGCGTTCGATCTTCCTGAAATCTTCATGCCGGTCTTGGACTTCCCGTAACGCTGCCCGGGATTCACCATATCGACGCGATTGAGAAAGCTGAGTAAAGAGCGATCAATGCCAAAGCTGACACATTCGGATACTTGCCATACGTACAGCATCAGCGAAAATCTGTTCGCCACCCTCAACATTGTTCAATACCGCTCCGATTTCGTCTGCAGTAGCATCGGGTTTCACTAGATGCTGGGTGTCAGAACGAATCTGAAACAATCTGAATGAAGGAAAGCGGGCTATACCAATCTTCAGCTGTCGTTCTAGTCTCTGACGCCGTTTTTGTCGATAACTCGTCTCTACTTCGTTATAGTTGCGGAGGGCGGCCATAAACTGTTTCGCAACAACTTTGATCTGAATTCTTTTCAGTACTCTGAATTCAAGAGGGTCCCTGTAATTGACGCACCTGGTCCCTACGAGACTCCTGACCACGCCGTATAGGCTGCTTTTTTAACGTTTCTATCCGTTTCTTCACTTGATTACCCAAGTCTCTTGTTTTGGCCACTTGGTCATCCAATGAGGCAAGAATCTGTTGTGCTGAGTCTTCTCCCACTACGCTTAGATAACGGGAGTGCAGAGTCGATATGCTCGTTATGTTGTCATTGAACTCGTTGATCAAATCTTGGATGGAAGAGATCTAGATGCTATTGGTCAATGGTGACGAAATTGATGGCATGGGATGTACATACGTCGCTTAAGAAATCGTCTGTGATGCCATTTGCTTGAGACGGAGCCCCTAAGTTCGTGAGTTCATGCTCCCCATTCTGCTGCTGGTCTGTGCCAGGCTCCTGTCTTCGTCGTTCCGCCTAGTAGAAACAGAGTGAGAGCATTGGACGTGCGAGAGTAATACAACCTACTCTGAGGGCTGCAAGCCTGTCCATTGCCATGACTTCTCTTGTCGTGAATCGGAGTTTCGTGCGGTGTGTGTGTTGACCAGGAGTGGACGTAGGTTAAAAGGGAAACATCCGGGTCGATTGGTATGCCTTCAGATCGGTCTCGGTTTTGTCCGGGTAGGTTACTTGTGATGATGATTAGGAGGGTGTGAATGACAACTAACTCGACTTGTAGAATCCTGTGCAGGACGCCGGTGTCGGCCACCGTGTTTGTGATGATGATTAGCAGGGGTACCCAGTAAATAGGTTGGCGTCGAATGATAGCGGTCCAAGGACAGCTCCTGTCTCGTCGTTCATTAATGCATTGATAATGCTGCGGCTGCGGTCACTCTACTAGTCCTAGATAATCTAGCCTGTCCGGGTACTGTATGCAATGTAATCTCCAACTTTCTCACCGGGGGTGGACAGGTGCGGGGAAGTGACAGCCGGGCAAATTCTGGCAACTAGTAGAAACTGAAATAGAGCGTCTAAAATTCCAAAAACCAAGCCAATTGAGACGAGTATTCTCACGGCGCGTTCTGAAGAAGGTTTGTCGACGCGCCACGAAATGCCAGGTAGCCTAGAGGCTGGGCCCAGGGGTTCAATATCTCAAAACCTGTGCTGAGGCTGAACATAAATAGGCTTTTAGGCTCATTTTTAGAATTTGAATCCGCAGGTGTCGTCAACCGTGTTGATTAAAATAGACATTTTCTTCAGCAGCTACTAGTATCTAACATCAGTCCGCCCTCGTCGAGCCGTCCAAGTAAGGTGGAGCCAGTCTCCTATACGTCAGGATTCAGGGGACCAGGATAGATTCTATCAGCGAATGACTCCCCGCAGGGAGCAGTGGCTAGTACTTAGTACCCTTCTTGTATCACTGGGCTCTCGTACCAAAACTGAAACGCACTGGACTCGCAGTTGTGGAGGCACGGCCAAGTCCTGTCGAGAGATACCAGTAGTACATCCCTGATGGCGGCAACATAAACCAGTGGAGCTTCCAAGCAAAATATGTCGCACTGCTCAGCCGACCTTTTCCTCTCAAGTGATGTCGATCCCTGTTTCTCCGCAACTGGGCCTTCCACTGCCAGTATCTACTTTGGTTCCTTTAATCAGGATCTATTGCTGCTTTTATGAATGTAGCATTTCCTTTTGTCACAGCCTAATAACAGACCGGTCATGCTTGTTATTCTACTTCAACCTCAAGTTAAATCAACGGAATCGCGCCTGACGTTTCGTCAGTCAGAATCATCTCGTCAAACGATCATTCACCAACCCTGATCATCTACAAGCCCAAGAATATTGGCCCGTCAATATCAACAAACATTTCCAATCGACGACCTTGAAGAAGCAGACTTTTTTGCCCATGTAGGTCCTACGACGCCCACTGACAAATCGTGAAATCGACAGAAAGGGCTGAAAGAAAAGAGCCCAAAAGGTACCTCTCGCACGCGTCGATACTCTGAAGGCACATACTCAGAGTCAGGCAAAAATCCATCTTGGGGCTCCGGTCCATCATCACCTCCAATAATCTCTAATCGATGACAATTTTACATCGAGATGTACATTGCAATGAAACTGCAAACGAAGTATATATATTTGAAGGATCATCGGTTGTTTGTGCGACCTTTGTTGAAAAAGACCTGAAGTTCATCTACTACTGTATGAGGCCGCCATACTAAAGCATGAAGTTGGCAATCGCCAATGGCACACAAGTACAATTACAGATCACAGGATCGTCTACTTTTCATCGCGCTAGAGTTAGCGACCCGGCTTCTATACATAGTAGGAATAATGATCCAATGCCGTCCTTCATGCGAACAAAAACTTGAAGCGAAGCAAGCGTGGGAACACGGAATTCCATCTTCTCTTCCAAAAAAAAACACCTTATCAACACAAAACAGTCCTATATTTCCAATAATGGGCCGTCGCTCAAAAAACAAACAGGGTGCTCCAGAGCCTCTGAACGATCGACAAACTGCGTCGCCTAAAAAGCTAGGCAAACGAAAACTTGAACACGAAGATGGCGGGAGGCCTGTGAAAAAGGTTAAAGAGAGTGTAGGGCTGCGGAGGGAGAAAAACGGGAAGAAGGTGGTGGGGTTTGCGGATAAAACGAAAGGAAAGGAGAATGCTAAGAAGGGTGGAAGAGGTAAGGTTAAAAATGTTAGTGAAGAGGATAGTGATGTTGCATGGGAAGATGTGGATGATGATGGTGATGATGATGATTTGGATTTGAAGGCAGAGGCCAAGTGAGTTTGCAACCTCGTTTATGAGGAATATTCATTTCAGTTTGCCGCTTTCTGAAAAATTTCCCCTGGAATTTGTAGGTCACTTTTCCGTGACAGCGATGAAGATGACGACGAAAACGAAGCAGAATCAGAATTTCATGGATTCACCGGCGATTTAGCAGACTTAGAGATGGACGACGAAAAGTGTGTGGAACTCTTTCACTCATACATGTTTGTCCGGTATACTAAGCAGTTTCCAGTGACGAGCCCCTTCGAGGCCCTGTACAGGAATTTGATTTTGGTTCCGACGATGACGACGACGAACCACCATCAATTTTGACCAAAAAATCTAAATCCAAACAACTTGTTCGACCGTTGAAAATTATACCCACTGGCTCAGACGCTTCTGATACCTCTGATGACGATGAGGATGATGACCACATAACCATGGCTAACATGGAAGCCCGCTCTCGCGCTCTGGATGCTAAGGCCGCAAGAGAAGCAGAACTGGACATGGAAGAACTGCAGAATGCTGTTGCAGAAGGGCTAGAAGACGATGAAGACCTGGGTGGCTCAGATGGAGATGGTGCTGAACAAGGTGGAGAGCCTTTCGAATTGCCAACTGCAGAAGAAAGAGAGAAAGAGAAGAGCATAGGTGGTCCTGGTGTTCAAGTTGTGCAACGCAGGATGAGAGAATGTGTACGAGTGTTAGGCAATTTCCGAAGTCTGGGTCAAGGAAGGCGAGTCTTGATTTATGATAATATGTTTGTGCTTGGAGTCTTAAATGTGGGCCATTGATAGGTCTCGAGCTGAGTATGTTGACCAGCTGGTATCGGACATTTCAAATTACTACGGATACAACGACTTCCTTGCAGAGAAGTTATTCCAACTATTTCCCGTTGGCGAGGTGCGCATTGTATGACATGGGCTTGAGCTTTTATTAATTCTGTGATAATCAGGCCATCGAGTTTTTCGAAGCCAACGAGGTCCCTCGACCTGTGACCATTCGGACAAACACGTTACGAACGCGCAGAAGGGATCTTGCCCAAGCACTCATCAAAAGAGGTGTCAACCTCGAGCCTATCGGCAAATGGACAAATGTTGGTCTACAGGTCTTCGAAAGTAGCGTTCCTATCGGTAATTACCCGCTCCTTCCCCTAACAACCGGTTGCTGAAACCATTTTATCACAGGCGCGACTCCGGAATACCTCGCCGGGCAATACATGCTCCAGGCTGCATCTTCATTCCTGCCTGTTATAGCACTATCTCCACAACCCAACGAGCGAGTTTTGGACATGGCCTCTGCACCTGGAGGCAAAACAACACACATGGCTGCTCTTATGCAAAACACAGGTGTTATTTTTGCAAATGACGCAAACAAAGTTCGCACAAAAAGTTTGACCGCGAATGTCCACCGACTAGGGTGTAAAAATGTCGTGGTATGTTCGTACGACGGGAGAGAGTTCCCCAAGGTGCTCGGTGGATTCGATAGGGTGCTTTTGGATGCGCCATGTAGTGGGACTGGGGTTATAAGCAAAGATCCTAGCGTCAAAATTAACAAGGTTCTTGATTCATGGTTTACTATTCCCACAGCACATCTGACCCTATTTTGACTCGCTACGGTAGTCCGCTAGGGATTTCATGCTCCTGTCGCACCTGCAAAAACAGCTCATACTCTGCGCAATCGACAGCGTCAATCCCGAATCCAAAAGTGGAGGGTATGTCGTATACTCTACATGTTCTGTCACAGTAGACGAAAACGAAGCTGTTGTGGATTATGCGCTGAGGAAGCGGCCGAATGTGAAGCTGGTGGAGACTGGGCTGGAGTTTGGGAGGGAGGGGTTCACGAGTTATCGGGGCAAGACTTTTGATGACAAGCTGAAGTTGACGAGGCGGTTTTATCCGCATGTGAACAATATGGATGGCTTTTATGTTGCCAAGTTGAAAGTGGGAAAGAGGAAGAAGGTTGCGGTCAAGGGCGGGGGAGAGGGTCAGAGTAAGGATGGTGACGTTAAAATGGATGGGCAAGACGGTGGGGAGGAGGTTGGATTCGATGAGGAGGAGGACAAGGTTTATATAGAAGGTGGGTCGCCATTCAAGATAATAAAGAAAAAACTGATTTCTGACGCATTCTGTTCGTTCGCATAGAATCAAAACGAAAAAGTATGAAGAAGAAAGGTCTGCGTGTTCCACCTCGGACACAGCCTGCTCCTTCAAAGGATACAAGTTAATGCTCCGGTCTTTATCTAACGTTCTCGGATGTTGTTGTGCAAGATCTTTTAGTGTAGCATTATGACAATTATTTTACGACAACACGCGTACAATGTATAGTGATTAGCCCATCAACAAAAGCACTGCTGGAAAGTTACAAGAAATAGTCCGCTGGTGGGCGTTTCGTGGGCACCGAACGTACATCCTTGTTATTTCCGTACATATGTAAATGCGAAGTCGAGTCGAAATAGAGTATAAAACATACCGTAGGTGCATGGGAGAAGACTTTGTATTCCTGTCCCAAGTATTCATCTAGCTCCAATATCGACGCTACATTGCCGCACCTAACATCGAATTCAAACTCGGATTACCTCTCACGGGAAATATATATAACAAAAGAACAGAACGGACCGATAACAGTAGTTTGGCGCACTCCAGACAGTGACGATCGTTTTGTCGAACATGAGTTTGTAACCTTCCATTGCGAGCTGATGGGCTCGTGCGATAAGATCTATAGCGTTCTCGTGGACGAATGTCTTTGTCACGTCTGCACCGAAGAGGTATCCAGCACCTCGTGGCGACACTCCCCATCCTTTGATATCTGATAAAGAAAACAACTTTGTAAAGGGCAAGCAGCAAGCAACCGGATGAGAGTGCCGTACCATCTGGATCCGACCATAGTAGATCACACATGGGACCATCATGCGGGACCTCCTGTTTACGATCAATGGCTCGTATCTATTGAATCCGTCAAGACACCCCTAGTGAAAAAAAAAGGCTGCGGAAGAAGACATACCTGGTCAATCAACTGCAAATTAGGACTCAAGCCGCCATGCACGCAAAAAACACGTCCATCGACTATAGCCCCCAATGCAAGGTAATCGAACACTTCGCAACACCACCTCCACACGTTTGAGCTCGCGTACTTGCGCTGACACTCGTCATAAAAACCGTATACTTGGGTTATTTGTCGTGATTCGTGGTTGCCGCGGATGAGGGTGATGCGTTCCGGATAGCGGACTTTGAGTGCGAGGAGAAGGAGGAACGTCTCGACGCTGTTGAATCCGCGGTCGACGAAGTCTCCTGTTCATCGATCAGCGCGTTCAAAGCGGGGTTCACAGCGAAGCGGAATTAAGAACACGTACCCATGAAGAGGTAATTGGTTTCCGGACAAGGGCCTCCTACTCGGAAGAGCTCAAGCATGTCCCAGAATTGGCCGTGTATATCGCCGCATATCTGCACGATAAGGATGAGACTAGTGGGGAGGACATGGTATATTCACTCACGGTTACGGGTGAGTCGACGACTTGAACGTTCCCCTCCTCGATCAGGATCTCTCTGGCTTTGAGGCATAGTCGTTTGACCTGCTCTTCGGAGATTGGTTCACAGCGCTGAAGCTGGACGATTTGGCTGGGGGTGAGGGATGAGCGGGAGATGATATGGAAAATGGTCGGGATGAGACAGACCGGTCGAGGTCACTCGACATTGTTTTGAGAAGAATTGCGTGTGATCGAAAGTATTTCAAGCGCACGGTTATCGTGATCTTGGTAGCAAAATCACAAACGAACCATTTTATCTCGCTAGTTTTACGATAAAGATAATCCATACGTCCTCATTTACAATAAGCCGTGTTCTTTACGGGCTGATACATTTCGAACCGCATGCACGCCCATCATGATGGTACCATAGTCTGACTTATTCGTAATACACGTCGTCATATTACCTATTTCATTTCAATATATTTTGCGCGCCGATTGCCTAATCAGACGATTGTGACAATCATGGCGCCGCTGCGCGGAGATAGGACTAACCTTTCTCGGCACAAAAGAACAGACCCCTACCAGCCCTCTCCCGCACACACTGCGATCGTCACACTTCGCGTTGCCCATCACAGTCAAATAGCGATTGCCGAAAAAGAACAGCGCCAAGCATGGTCGACCTGGTCACTCGCTCGCCGTATCCGACCGCATCGCTCCGTATACTTGTGTGTGCTGGCGAGTCGTTATTACTTACATACAAGTAACTCAAAGCAACGGCAAACAACGTGAGTCTTCGGTGGATCAATGATGCGTCATTCCAGCGACACGAACAAAGCAAACCGGAAAACCGCTGGTTGACTGGTGAAGAGCAGTATGAAATGTGATGCAAGGCTTGTGAAGCTTCGAGTTAAATGTATGCGTGCAAACAAGCTGTAACTTACAGTCGGTGCTGTTTGTGTCAGGACTACAACGATGATCGAAGAAGCAAAGAGCGGTACCGGTACCAACAGTAGCGCTAGCAGGAAGACGGAATTCCGAAAGAAAAAAACGAAGCCAAGCATCGCGACGACCTGGGAGAGACGCAAGTAAAGGGTAGAATGTTGAGACCACAGCTGTATGCATGTAGCGGCCATGAAACACCTGGAGGGTGAATCTTGGGCAGGAAGAAGGTGCAAGTCGGCCCGACAAAGGAGCAGAATCGGTGGTAACCAGGGTAAAAAGTAAAGCGAGCCTCGTGCGAAGCTGAAATGATTGTGTGATTGACAGAAGATTGCTTCCTAAAAAGAAGAGGCGCACAAATGTGTCACAAGGAATGTGGATATTTTTACATGCATGCGTTGGGATCATGTCAAAAATTGGGACACGCAAAGACTGATATGTTGTGTATTCGACAAGCCAGGTCTACACTAGGCAGAAGGACCTCTGAGAGCTTGAGCTGGAATGAAGGGCTGGTAAGCGACACTGCATCTTGAATAAATAAGCTCTCAGCGGAGTCAACCGGAAAATCCCGAACAGACCGGACTGGAATAAGGTTTGAGGGTTTGTTTGTCGCAACCAAACAGCATAAATTCGGCTCTGCGAGTTTGAGCGGTCTCCTATCTCTTTCTTTCTTCATCCTCTATTCTCCGTTGGCCAACGCGCCTAGGTTGCACGTCTCTCCCTTGTTTTATTAATACCCGTTACTTGTCAGTGCTCTCACCTTTGCGTGTTTCCCTTCTTCTCCACTACTTTCTCTGTTTTCCTGCTTGGTCGCGACGCGTCTCACACGACTTCTTTGTTCTACAGCTCTGCTTCATAATGTCTGCCCCCATCGAGCCTACCCCCGTCTTGGAGCCAGTTGCCGCTCCGGCTCCTGCAGTTGAATCAACCCCCGCTGAAGAACCTCCCAAGGAAGAGGCTGCTGCCCCCATACCTGTTTGTGCCTTTTTACTTCCTTTCTTGCATTTTCACTTAATGCTTCTCTACTAGGAAGCACCCAAGGAAGAAGTCAAGGCAGAAGAACCCAAGGCAGAGGTATGTAGCTCTTTGTTCTAGTTGCGTCTTTGCGATCGACCGGAATTTAGGATGCACCTGCTCCTGCCGCTGTAACAGAAGCTGCCGCTCCTGCTCCAGAAGAAACTCCCGCCGCTGAGCCTGCGAAGGAAGAGGCTAAGGAAGCCAAACCTGTAAGTTTCTTAGACTGATCTGTGATTTGACCCCGATCATATTCGATACTGTAGGTTGAGAAGAAGGAGGACAGACCCAAAAGCCCTTCAATCTTGGCTAAGCTCTTAGCGCCTTTCAAGAACGAGAAGAGCAAGCCTGAGAAGAAGTCCAAGGAAAAGTCCCCCAAGAAGGATAAGAAGAAAGAAGAGGTTGGTTTTTGTTCTGTGTTTCTTTGAAGTTTTTTTTTAATGCTCGTCCAGGCGCCTGCTCCTGTTGCTGAGGAGCCGGCTGCCCCGGAAGCCAAGACTGAGGAGACTCCCGCTGCTGAGCCATCCAAGGTCGAGGAGACAGCCCCAGAGCCCGTCAAAGAGACGTGAGTCTTGTGAAGCATTCATTGCTAATATCAATTGGCTCATTACACACACAGGGAAACTCCCGTCGTTGAGGCTACTGGTGAACCTGCTGCCCCTGCAGAGGCTGCAAAGGAACCTGAGGCTGTTGAAGAGCCCAAGGAAGAGAAGGTTTGTCGTTCGCGTTGGTCTTTTTCTCGCGGTTGACACGCCATGTCAGAAGGAAGAACCCAAGAAGGAGGAGAAGATCAGGTCCCCGGTCAAGGTTGGGCGAAGACTGTCCGCTCGTGTGGGCGACTTCTTCAAGCCCAAGCAGAAGTCTGAGCTGTCAACGCCTGCCAAGGTTGACGAAAACCCTCCCAAGATCGAGGAGCCTGCGCCTGTTGCTCCTCTTGAGAACCCTGCAGAGGGTTCTGAGGGACAGCAGGCTAAACCTGAAGAGCCAAAGGAAACCCCCGAGGCCGCCCCATTACAAGCTACTCCTGTTGTCGCTGCTGCTGCATAATCAATGTAACGTTGGGTTATGTCACCATGCCACGACCTTGATGATTTGCACCTTTTTAATGTCCTTTTTCCATTCGGTCCCTTGTTTTCGTCACGATTATGCGCCGGATTCCTTGTTTTCATTGCATTTCATGTCTTTCTTCCCTTGCGGTACGTTACGACCCCGATCTCGTTAAATTTTTGCTTCTCTTTACTCGACTCTACTCATTGTGATTACGCGTGGTCTGGGGTCCCTCCTCTTTAATGTCGATCCATAACACATACCCACTTTCATTTACTGGATCGTACCTGCATGTGCCTACCTATTTTTTGTAATCATTTCTTTTCGATTGGAAACTAGCTTTGGCATCATGAACAAATCTCTGTAGTGATTGTGAGAACTGATGCCTCGAGGCGTGTTGGTAGTGTTCGAGTCATTATGCAGAGCGATCATCGAGTCTTTCTCCAAACGCCAATATGCGACCGAAACCCTCAAGTAAAGACAAAGATCTGACCGCTGGAGAAGAGGACATTATACAAGCTGTAATCCTCGCAGAGAGCTTCAACAAGCGATTTAAACCCCTCACCACTGATCGCCCGAGGGTATGTTTGATCTTTAGTGCTCTGTAGTGTTGAATCTTGCGCCGATACTTGGACCTCAGTGCTTATTACCGATCTGCAATGCGACCTTACTAGACTGGACTTTAGAAAGTCTTGCATTAGCTGGCGTGCAAGAGATTTTCGTGGTTTGCAGATCCCATCCGGACTTGGTCAAAAATGCGATCAAGTACGTCTCTCTCTGATGTTTTTTTCCTCTTATGAATGCTCTTTGCTGATACACGGCTTACAGAGATTCAAAATGGTCCAAGTCTGGGTCTGGACTGAAGATTGTGCCTATTGTGACTGCGAAGGAGACGTTCTCGCCTGGGGACGCGCTGAGGGATATATACACGCATGGGATCATAACGAATGACTTTGTGTTGGTTACGGGTGATTTGGTGAGTAATGTGAAGATCGATGAGGTCGTGAGGGTGCATAAGGAGAGGAGGAAGAAGGACCCGAATGCGATTATGACTATGGTTGTTAAGGAGAGTGGGGTTCAGCATCGGACAAGGTACGTGTGTCTGTTTTTATACTTGTATTTTTGAGATTTATTTGATGTGGGGGGTGGTGTAGGTCTAGAGGAGAGAGCGGCGTGTTTGTGCTAGATCCGTCGACGGAGGAGTTGCTGCATTATGAGCCTGTTACTGGGTACCCGCCGACGAAGTTTGCGAATATTCCAAAGGCGATTTTGCAGGAGCATTCAGAAGTCGAGATTCGGTACGACTTGATTGATTGTTCGATCGATGTTTGCTCTGTCGAGGTTCGCTGCCATCTCTTCTGGGGCTCTCTCTCTCTCTCTCTGCCTTGTTCGTGACGATTGAAATATAATTCAGGTTCCTTCTCTGTTCCAAGATAACTTTGATTATGGCCATGTACGAAGGGATTTCGTGCATGGGGTGCTTACTTCGGATCTGCTAATGAAAAGCATTTATTGTTATGTTGCTAAAGACGGGTATGCAGCTCGAGTACAAGATACCAAAAGCTACGATGCGATCAGGTCGGTCAACTCACTATCTTTCATCTCCGTTTTAGAGGCCAACGGGTATATTTCAGCAAAGATATCCTATCAAGATGGACATTCCCTCTCGTCCCGGACGATAACCATCCAGGCGGCCACTCCTATGAACACCAACGCGGAAACAAGTATCTACCAACGGACGGTTCAGTCGTTTTATCCCGGTTAGTACCACCGTTTCTCGTCCCCCTTATTTTCGTTTGCTAACGCCTATGCCCAGAACATGTAAAGTCGGAAATAATACGCTCATAGGTGCACATTCTCAAATATACGACAATACAGAAATCATAAGCTCCGTCATTGGCCAGAGATGCGTTATTGACGCTGGATGCATGATCCGGAATTCGTACATATTTGACAACACGGTAATCGGTCCGAATTGCGTTATCGACCAAAGCATCATTGGAGCGAATGTTACTGTACGGGAAGGCACTACGATCGAGAAGGGGTGTTTGGTGGCGGATGGTGTTGTTGTTGGACCGAAAGCTGTATTGCAAGCGTTTGACAGGGTTTCCAGAAAGAAGGAGAATACTTTAGTTTCTGAGGCTGGTGCAGATGATGACGTCTCAGAGGAAGACGATGAAGATTCGGAGCTAGGCGATATTGATCAAGGTAAGCCATTTTTCGTTCAACTGATATATGATGTTGATGTACAGCGGTTTATAGACGATTTGGACAAACTTGCAGTCGGACTTGGAGCGCAGACCAATGCGTTTGTTTGGCCAAGAAGGGTGTCTGACCCTGAAGACACTGAAATCGACGAATTAGAAAGCTTTAACAATCAACGATTGATGCGGCTAGGTACGAGATTATGCGCGCGCGCACTACGATCTCCATCCTAACACCTTGCATTGCATAGGCGATAATGCGTCAGATCTAGATCTCAGCGATCTAGGGTCTGTAACTTCCTCTCAAACAGATGGATCTATCGGTTCCACTAGCTCATCCGTAGCAGGAGACCAATCCCCTGGTTCTCCAACGACACCATTGACTGCAACGTCTTCTCTACCCGATGCAGAAGCAGAATTCCAGTTTGAAGTGACCCAGTCTCTGGAGCGAGCATTCGAAGAAGGTCACTCCTTGGACAATGCTGCTGTAGAATTAAAGACGTTGCGCATGGCCAGCAATGTACCACTAAGGAGGGTCCGCGAGGCGGTCGTTGCTTCGATTATCGATAATATCGACTTTGAGGAGGGAGAAGTCATGGCGATTCAGAAGGCGAAGATTGAGAAGATGGTAGGACGCTGGGGAGCGCTGATAAATAAGATCGGAGGAGTCGATGGAGTTGAGACTATTGAAATCCTTCAGGTTTGTTCACTTCTCTTACTTCTCCGACGTCCCTGTTCATTTATATTTTTTGTCTGTCCAGGATTACTGTGCGTCGTCGATACACCAACCGTCCTTTGGCCAAATTCTGGTTGTGTTTTATCAAGACGATATCATAGATGATGAAGATTTGCGAAATTGGCATAAGCTTGGGAAGTCGAAAGGGGAAGGTCTCAAACCTGGACCTGTATTGGAGAATTACAGAAAGTTCTGGTTGATTGGGGCGAGACTTTTGCAGCAAATTTCTGAGCAGGAGAGTAGCGAGGAGGAGAGTGAAGATGATGAAAAGGAGGATGCAGATAAAGGTGAAGAAGATGATGATGGTAACGACGACGACGACGGCGACGACGAAGATGAAGATGAAGATGATGTTGAAGTCAAGGATGGAGTTGAAGAAGCGGATAAAAACGAGGGAGCAGACGAAGAAGACGAAGAGGAGGAAGAAGACGAAGAAGTGGGCAAAGACGACGATGTTAACAGGAAAGAGAGCAAGCCCTTGGAGAGTACAGCTGATGAGGAAAGCGACGAAGTTGAAGATGAAGAAGTAGGCGAAGACGAGGATGAAGACAGGAAAGAGAGCAAACTCTTAGAGAGGACAGTTGATGAGGAAAGCGACGAGGACGAAGAGGACGAAGAAGAAGAAGAAGATCAGGAAGAAGATCAGGAGGACGACAAGGATGTGAATCATGAAACCAAGGACGACGCCATACATCCAGATCTTTCAGAGGATGTGGAGTCCGAGAACGAAGAGGAGGAGTCCGTTCCTGCAAAGGAGAAAGTCGTGCCGATGGGGACACTAGGTGGACCATCGCTACAAACCCAGGCAGCTCAACCTAGCAGTGTAGCTACTCGCGGGGTCACACAAGATGAGAGCGGAGCCAGCGAGAGTGAGTCTGAAGGCCAATAATTCTTCCTTGGCGCTTCCATTGTTCCATTCGCCAGCGCCAAGAAAACTAAAGATCAAAGGACGGCTTCGATCAACATTTAACCGGTGCCTCAAGTTATTGAAAAGTCGAAAGCAAAAACCGCCGGTAGAGCATGGGGGCGATCTTCATTAGCAGACAATCATTGGAAATGTTCATTTCTGAAAATGCATATAAAGTAGTAGTAAAGGATCAAGATTCAATATCAGAAGTGGTATGATGCCCGTTAAGTACCACAAGGTGTCCAATCACGTACGACAACAAATACGTTAAGACAGGGAGGGCGATCAAAGACTGCTGGTTCGGACAAGTCATTACATAGCTGTTTCAGTACTTGAGAATAATATATAGCGCTAGAGAAGTAAATCATGTCAGTATACGTCATTCATGAACGAGAGGGGTTGCAAACCGTGAATGATTCCAGGACTGCAAGAAGGCGGGGAAGTATTCGTCAGTGAATTGGAATGAGATAGAAGATGTTTAACGTACATGTATCCCAAGATGGTCTGAAATATGAAAATTATTAGACCTTGGGGGCGTTAAAGTGAGCAGAATACATACCAAAAAGATGTTAATGACCAAGTCAGCACCACATCCTCGTTCCAACAGAACGCCAACGGGTGGGAGAATGATGGCAAGGCTATTAAATTGTGGGGTTAAGGGGAGATATCATTCAAAGGCAAGGGGCAATGCTAACATGATCTGGGAACAAAGGACAATTTAAGCCATTGAGAACACTTGCAGGTAAAAAAAAAGTAAAACACACTTTGCAGATGTCAGAGGCGGTGAAAGGCATTGTTGGAGTCGAGAGAGAGGGAGGGAAGAGAGGAAGATAGCATGGCTACTACATTTGAACCGCGCTTATGAATACATTGCGAGTTGTGAATACATTACGTCACTTATGAAGCCTTGGGGGTTCACACGTGGCGTGAATCATCATTGGTAGCACGAGGCAGTATGTACTGTACCTGTTATTTATTGTTTGCAGACGGCTCTGTTGCAATACGTGACATAAGCGTCATACATGAAGATCTAGAGTGACTTTGTCCGGTTCAAATGAGTCTAGATAACGAAACACGATGATCTGCGAAATTATACCATGAGGAGCCTCCAGCGCTCAGCTTGGGCCCTTGGGGTGGAATATCTGTGTGCCAAATGAAGCTACTGCTACAGAGTTCTTTATAATTTCAACAAAATTTCGTGCGCAACAGACATGGGCTTTAAATTGATCACGGTCTTCTTGCTCAGAGCCGGCCCAGTATAATTAAGATCATAAGATCCTGACTCTTCGAGCGGTCATCGAGCTCCATTTAGCACATTATATTATGAACAGAGTCCAAGATGCTATCTGACTCCGGATCACACGCGGGTCACTCACGTCATCGTAGTGGTCGCCGGGGGGGCACAAGTCCGACTCGTGTCGAGGGCTCCGCGGTTTCTCCTCACATACTATATGTTCCAATCGCGTCACCGGGTTTGTGTACGGAATCTCATCGTTGACAACACGGACGACTTTTGGATACCGACAATATGCATGCTTCAAGTGATAATAATTGGCACACTATTCTCAGCGGCAATCTCATTATCTCACCTAAGAGGAAACATCTTCGCAATGTAGTGAGGTAATGTATACCACTCGTTTTATTCCCGGGCCATAAAGAAGCGTCGAGGCAACACACCTTGCCCAATCGCCCGACAACGCCCTAGCCATTGGTGGGCAGGCGTTCCCTCCGTCGAGTTGACTAATCGTATATGCGCCGTTCTGTTCCGGCCCGACGCCGCAAATGTGGGAACCAATCGACGATTCCAGCTCATCTGTTCTGCACCACATCTCGTCTCGTCTAATGCCGATGATTGCATTTCCCTAAGAGTCCCATTTGCTTCCACGCTAATCATAGGCGATGTCTATGTTTTGCCCTTTCCAGGGACTCTTTCCCTGCGCACGCTCTCCCATATCTGATAATATCACATTCCCTTTGTTTTTATAGTTCGTCCTCCATACTGGCTACGTGTCCTATCAAGACGCGTTTTCGCATCACGCACATCCACCGAAACCATCTCTCATAACAAAAGAGAGAAAGGTCGTTTTATACCCCTGCATTTATTATGATCTCCCCCGTTTTCTCTGATGAGGGCGATTACTCGGATTTCTGTTCCGACGCATCCACCACGTCTTCAGTCTCCACCTCTTCCTCCTCCTCAGAGGACGAGGATGTCTCCAATGAGCGAGTTGCGCCTCTATGGGATAATTACCGCCAGCTATTCGAGAAGTGGGGGTATCACCTCGACACCTGTCGTGATGTCAGATTATTTTACATTCGGTATTGGGAGAGTCGAAATATGCAGAGCACAAGCGTAAACTCACCGGGATACTCGTTGGCTTTACGAGGGGAGGAGAATGAGCTCTGCAAAGATGCCGGCCTTGTTAGTGTTCTTTGCCCCCAGTTGGGGTTTCCTTCACTTGGGGGTGCAACGTCTTTCTGACTCTTCAGAACTCTCTTTCGTCTAGCCGGAAAGACTGTTCAGAGGAACAAGGATCTGCGATGGCACAAAGATAATCCTTAAAGCTGTCCATCGACACAGTCGTGAATTTGATATTGTCAAGAGATTGTCGACGTCTCCATTGAGAGATTGTGATATGAATCATTGCATTCGTAAGCACACCCTTTCTCTCTACCTATTCTCCTATGCGCATCAGTGATTGACGTCCGTTTATGCACCCACAGCTGTCCTTGATATGATCGAACCTCCAGAGGGTTACCTTGCGTTCATTGTAATGGAGGAATGGTCACCTCATCTTATGCCTAATACCCCGTGTACCCTCCGTTTGTTTTTGATTGCTATGCAACAATGCATAGAGGTTTGTTTGCAACTTCACCAACAAGAACCTGGCAGATTTGATTCATATGTTCATTTACAGCACATCGCATTCATGCATTCTCATCACATGGCCCACCTGGATATCTCATTACGAAACATGTTGACGGATTACCAAGGACGATACGCGTGCATTGATTTCGAGTGCAGTCGGAGGTTCGAGCCCCCCAAAGATGGAGATCTGCCACCCCGTATAGGTCACATCCGTGGGACAGAGCTTCCACCTGAGGCAGAAAGTCGCGAGTTGGCTGACCCATACAAAGTGGATATTTGGGCTTTGGGGATTTTGATTCGTCGGGCATGTCTGGTGGGTCTGTTGATGTGTCAATCCTGAGCTCTTTTTACTTACCAAGCTTGAAGGCGACCGGATACCGGATTGCCGAGATGTGGCAGTTGACAAAGATGATGTTGCATGAACGTTTCGAATACCGGCCGTCCGCGGACGTGGTGTTGAAGGAGTTCAACTACTTGATGGGTATGATTGATGAGAACAGACTCGAGGGTCCTCCTATGCTTCCTTAAAATAATCTGGGTTGTTTGTTGTAATTATTTGGGAACGGACTATTGTTGATACCAAGAAGCTTGTAATAATATCCCTGCCGTAGAAGACGTGTACTCGTATCGCGTGCAGTGGATTTCAATTCACGTAGAGCTTTACAATGATTTATTGTAGCACATCCATCCCTATGGCTCAATTTCTTGTTCATTTTATATCTCCTGTAATTTTCTGGGATAAAAATTCAATGTTGACGTCATAAAAAGATATCTTGCTTACTTACTTACTAGTTAGACAAGCGACTTGAAGTTATATGTGGCTCGAGTGCCATGGCCTTCCTCGTTCCACAAGACATTATTTACAACGCGCCCGACTGCAAACAAATCTATGCAGTCGTTTCCTCTATGGTGGACTCAGTTTGATCCGATTATTACGAATACTACGGCATTCGTCGCCAACCTTGCTCTTGTTCAGAAATGTTGGGTTGGACTTTTCCGGCGCACCCTTTTCAGCAACCCAACTTGATGATCCGTCTCCATCTCTCCCCCAACCGCGTGAGTAGCTTCATCAGGTTGCTTCAAACGGGAAACAATGGCCATCTCGTCAGGGAGCTCATACTTGACCTCCCTTCCCTCTGGGAAGCTATACCAGTCGAAGAGTCATTCAATGCAATATCCATGATTATCCACGCGTGCCCGCAATTGCGAAAGATTCACCTTGATAACATCTCGTGGAAAAGTGATGTGGGCTACGACTCGCTGTTCGCTGATAAGGGGGATTAGTTGTGCTCTCTACACAATGGCCATTCGCGACGTCGGTCCCTCCGCGCGAGATTTGGCATCCCGAGATACAAATTACCGCCGCCCCGCTTGTACAGCGTACTGAATCTCGCCTTGTCGGGTATCGATAAATATCTCTAATATTCCAGATGCAAGCGAACATCCTACATTTGCCCAACTTCACGCGCTACACCTACATAACTGGCGACGCCTTTGTGCATAGTCTGTCTCGGCTTCCCTTGCGCAGGCTGCACTTCTCAATGGCAATGGTCAATGTGGATGGGTTGACGCAGACGTTGCTTGCCATCGAGACTCTGACCGTGTGAAGCTTCAATTGCTTACTGGATATTGTGAGCGGCGATCTGGCCATGATGGAGACATTTAACATGTTGGCTTCAAGCGGTGTTATTGTGAAAGGGGACCAATATCCGTACTGGTGAGCCCTGTCTCTTCGTGCATTTAAGAACGTTGCTAACCTAATGTAGGCCACAGTCAAGCTTTGGTCGTGAATCCCTGACAAATAACTCAGGGGTTTCATTGAACCAATGACACGACCCATTCCTTCGAACTCGTGATTGCGTAGCCCACTTCTGGCCATGATCGCCTCGTCTAACTATTGAAAAGATTTTCGATGAGCACGTAACCCGTGCTCTTCTTGAATTGCCGATAATTATAAAGCATGTACGCTTGCGTGGAGTCCATCCGTAGGTCCATCCGTTATCCACTCAGAGAGATATTGTCCTCGAAATCGTGTTTCTTATTCCGATTAATCCTCCCTTCACGGTGTCATTTCAAGTTCTCGCCATCATATACAAACAATCTTCGGCCTAGTAATGTTGATCGATACCAGAACGTTAGAACATAGCGCCCGAAAGTCTTTCAAAGTTTATTGATGCTAGTCAGCCTTTAAGTTTTAGGTACAGACGTTATAATAGTTCAAAATGAATCTTGGATCGGTTTGGGGTGATAGAACTGAGCAGCTCAGCGCTGGATACAAAGGAGACAAGGCGTGGAAAATAGTCTGGAATCGTACCATTATGGTGTGTTCCTCCTGGTAACAGAGCCTGACATCGATTGTGCAATTCTTGCATCGAACTCGAACTCCATCGTCTCTTTATGCAAACCTGATCACGCTACCTCATCAATTATGACGACGAGGTATTTGCTATATCTAGATTAATACAAAGCAAGTCAACTAGGTTCAGGATTTGTGCCGTCTTGGGAGGGTATTGAAGCAGCCTCTTCGAACTTCTGCCGTTTCCTCGCCAGGTAACGTTCTCGTGCGCTCTGAACATCCTCCTCAGTATTCCTCTTCATAACAACCCGCGCCAAGGCCTCTTTCTCTCGTTGTTCACTCTCCTTGAGAAGCTGGTCTGTCGCTTCCTCCAGCTGGGTTTCAATCTCGTGACGTCTTCGTTGACTGATATCCTTCTTTGATGCAGCAGTGCCGACTGCTCTATGTGCAAGAGCTTCTGCAGGAGTGTTTTGCGTCCCGGCAGACGGAGTTCGGAGTCCGAGCTTTCGTGTGTTGGCCATCCCGAGGTTTAAACCTGCAGATAGTAGTTCTCTCTTGTCAACGATTCGATTATCGTCGTTAAGTTCGACGTCCTTTCCCTGTTCCTTGGCTTCGCGAGCGAGGGCGATGTCGGTTTTCGCCATCAGTTCTGGAGGTTTTGTTACCGTTAGATTTGGACCTTGAGGACCAATGACCTTTGTGCTGCGAGTGGTTGCAGCAACCGTTTCGTCGTGTTTCAATTCCGACTCTTCGAGAAGCTTGCGATAGAAATGGGACATTCCAGTTGTAAACCCTGATTTGTTTTGTTTCTCCATTTCTTTTCGGGTTGTGCAGTTAGGGTGTGCGTTGAGTTGTATAGAGTGGAAAGACCTACCTTCACGCTTTTTCTCTTCTTCCTCTGCCTTCCGGAGTTCGGCCGTTTGGTCTTTGTATGCTTGAGTGACGAAGGATTCTTTGTCTTGAAACTCGTCGCCCTCTGCTTCTCGCTCGCGCTGGATCATCTTTTCTTCTGCTCTTAAGTGATCTAATCGCCGTGTGGCAGCGCTCGTCAGCAGACCAGCGATGTACTTGGGCTGTCGGGAGGTCGGTTTCGGGTTTAGTAGATGGTGACGGAGAGAGAATTGGACAGACGTACTTTCCTCTCCTTGGCGTCGACTTCTTTCTGCTTCTCCTGCCTAGATTTTGCCTCTTGCATTTTGTCCCAGACTTCATCATACTCGTACACGGTCGCGTCTACTTCCATTTCCGCAGCGATCTTTTTCCTGGTCGCCTTGGACGTCTCTGCATATACGTTCTGAGCTGCGAGACGCTTGTTGACGTCCAATTTTGCAGATTCATGGACGGATGCCTCGGAGCCCGGGATGTCATCTTCCAAGGCAGAAAAGACGGCAGGTTTCTTGAGGGAGAGTGGTTGTTGTTGCTGTAGACTTGGTTTGGAGGTTTTGGAGAGTGAGAAGGAGACTTTCATCGCGTGCTAGTGTTACGTCAGCATGCTCAAGGTGACGATTGTGACGACTTACGAGACGACTGAGGTAAGGTGTTCGGCTCACCCAAGGCGTTATTCCAGTATACTTACGGGTATACTATACAACGACCAGCATGCCGGGTTTGCTTGCGACCAGGTTGTGTTGTGAATTATACCCAGGTTACTTGTTTTGGACTGCAGTAATGTGGATTAGTCAGCATGATTGCCGCCTGCTTCGGCATGCTTTGTGTTGCTTGTTTCCGCTGTTTGTACAATTCCAGTGCGTTCACTGCACTGCGCCGGTTTGCATTCTCCCTCGTCGCTCTTTTCCACCAGTATCCTGCGTCTCCGATTGTTATGACGGATTCAAACCCAAAATCTTTGACACGGAGGAGGGGCTCTATCGAAGTGGTTGATGCCAAGTCAGCCGTCGATTTGGCAACTGCGCAATCGTATTCTGAGAATGTGTTTCTCTTTGTGCCCAATCTTATCGGTGAGCAGCATGCTCGTGCCCTCTTCTCTGGACGTTTATTGGGCTGTATCAGGATACAGTCGTATCATCTTGGCTGCGCTATCGATGCATTTCATGAACTATCACCCCAAGTACTGTACGCTTGCATATGCAGTCTCGCAGTTGCTGGACGCGGTGGACGGTCATGCTGCTAGATCTCTGGGGCAGGCCTCAAAATTTGGTGCTGTATTGGATATGGTGACCGATCGGTGCGTGTTGTTGCCCGTCTTGCGCTCCACGGCAATGGAACTTAATGGTTGTATCAGGGCTACTACGTCTTGCCTTTTGTGCTACCTGTCATCTGTGTATCCCTCATATGCGCTTTTGTTTCAGTTCCTTATAGCGTTGGACTTTAGCAGTCATTACTTTCACATGTATAGGTAAGGGTATAACGTCTCACGCGTATTTGTGGATGCAGAAATGTTTGACATTCCCTGTGTTAGCTCACTCGTCACAGGTTCGCGCAGTCATAAGACTGTTACCAGTGATGTGAGCTGGATATTGTGGATGTACTACAACGACTCCGTACGTCTTATGCGCACTTTTGTTTTGTGTGCTGCTGACAATTAGGTCCATTGGTGCAATTGTAGAGGACGTTGTTCGTCATGTGCGCAGGCAATGAATTATTTTTTGTTGCGCTGTACCTCATGAAATGGGTACACGCGCCTATTCTGCCAACCTTTATGACATATTATCCCGTTGTGGGGCGGATAACATGGCCTATGTTGGTCGCCTTGGTCTGTTTCCCGATTTTTTTCACCAAGAACGTGATCAACATGGTACAGCTGTGGAAAGCGTCGAAGATTCTTGTTGGGGTGGATTTGGCGGAGAGGGCAAAGGCGAGAGAAGAGGAGGAGAAGAAAAAGACGCGAGGGAAAAATACATGACATACTTTTTCGTTCCTGGTTGTTCGCATGTCTGTTTGCTTCAACATTAGATCTCTTTCCCATTTGCTCCTGAATATGGTGTCCCCACTTTCGCTGTAATCATAACAGCTATTAATTACAATACTACGTTGACTTCGTGAGGAATCCAAGAATTCTGAAAGGGAAACTTCCAAGAGATACGATAGAAGCGGAAGCGTGTCCGATTTCTGATGAAAGCTCGCCAAGACTATCAAGGGTCACAACTTGTCACGTGTCACGACTAAAATCCGGGCCGACGCGGGAACACTATAATGCCGCTTCCATCTTAGTCATCACACCCACAGAACTGAGTTGCCGGATGGACCGCCGCATGATCGGCCCCAGCCCAGCCTCTTCACCGAGCATAAATGAGATGCAAAAGAAAATCATATTTCATTATCTGGTCTCCACCTGAAGAGCTCTACTAATACGCCCCTAAACTGAAAATAGTGGTCTAATCCAACAAGGAGTTTTGTACAAGAGGTATGTTCTCTTTTTTTCGGATGATACCTGTTTGAATGAGCCAACACTTTATCTGTGGTTCATAGACGCCCAGACTGTCTCCCGAACAGCACTGCTTGAAGAAATGCTGTGGATTCTGGAGTGAACAGAAGATAATCAAACACGACGTGTTCATTCTGTCGGATGAAAATCCTATCGCAGTATGACATTTCCATATATAAAAACGATCCAGCTGATGATACTCCTCTGCATCCCACCAAGGCCCGGCCTCTAAAATCTCTGTCACGATCTTGGTGCCGTGAGGATCAAAATATTTCGCCTGGACTTCTTGCGCGACTCTTTCTGCTGTTGCGAGTTGTTCAGAGGAATGTATAAAAATTATAGAACGATATTCTCCAAGCCTTTGGTTTAGAACGAGCAGGAACTAATCATATGCGCAATCGACTTACGGGTTCCGAAACTGTTGCCTTGTTGATTTGTGGTGGTTGGATCGTGAATTTGGAAGAAGAACTCTGGTAAGTAAGGGGTGGGACTCCGATTCGTCAATAGGATGAAAGACGGAGGCGTCAACGCACCAACGAGTTCTGCGTAGGAAACGAGACTTGGGTCGAATTCAATCTTCAATGCCTCTGCATGGTCTGTGGTTCCTGAACAAACATCCTCGTAACTAGGGTTCTTGATCTCATCCTTCCCTCCCGTGTAGCCAACTGCAGTTTTTAAGATTCCTTTGTTATCCTCCGGAGAGTGGTGTTTGAGGAACATATATTGTACACCCCAGAAACAACCTGCAGCAAAAGTAACAGTTTCTGACTGGACGCCTAGTGGAATGAATATTAAACGGAGCTGTCACAGGCTAGTGGAGGAACATACTAGAGGTGGACATGGAGTAGCGGGTGCGGTCGAACGGTTGTAAACCTGGAAAGAGATTCTATGTGATGCAACAAGGTACAGTATTACAAACTTGAAGTGAATGTGATTTGGTGGATAACTGATGATATGTTCACGGATAACCGTGCTGCATTATCCCGTTATCCAATGCTCCAAGCGCGCACAAGTAGCTACAATATGTCTGCTGCCCTCTCATTGTTTAACCCGTTTCTGCACGTCTTCGTAGTACTTTTCTGTATATTGGATTTTTCTCACGTTTGCTCGCTTTTAATTGATCGACCAGGAGCTACGTGACACGTCCATGCTGTGAACCCATCTCTTACTCAACGGGGATCATGGGTTGCCTTGTGTGGGGATACAGGACGACCCGGAGTAAGCCATTCCAGCTTCCGTAGTACCTGTACGTTAACCTCAGGCACATTGAGGTTGTAATCCAGAACGAATTTGGTCCTTTGTCTGGGTTCTGTTTGAAATACGGCTGTTTCCACACCGTTTTCCAGGCCATGTACAGAACACGCCAAGAGAGATTCATCCGGATTGATGCTATCGGCAGAGGATTCTTAACACGGTCCAATAGTTCGACTCTGTTCGACTCTCTACCTCTGTCATCCTTGTTGCGATAGCGTAATGACTATACGTTCGGGAAACTTTGAAGATAAGGCTGGATCCAGAAAAGGTAAAGAAAGCTGACTGCTTTTCAACGTTTCAGTAAATGCATTTTGGTCAAGAACGGCTGAATGGAACACAAGTTCGGAAAACGATACAAGGGCAGATGTAATGATCAGTCTTCCATGGCCTCGTCTTCTGCAGCAGGTGTCTGAGGAGAGTCTTGACCGGGCTTTGAAGCTTGTATCCTGGCACCTGAGTAAAATGCGAGATCGAATCACAATGAGGTATTGTGAGTTGATATTAGGCGTACCACCACTCTCGGATAGCGGTTTTGCGTGTTTTCGTAGCCAGTCTTCCGTCTCCCAAACTATAGTGAACAAGTGAGTTTCAATAGTGAAGAAATGATTTCTGGGCGACCATAAATGAACGCACTTGCTCTGTTCCCAGCACCTTGCGTAGGGACCTTCAAATTCCTAGCCAGATTGACCTTTAAAACCTTTCCCCGCAACTCGTTCATATCCATGTTATCTATGGCATCTTGCGCATCTTCTGAGGTTCCGTATGTCACGAACGCGAATCCACGATGTTTTAATTCTTCCGTGAACGTCAGTAACATGTACAGTTATAGATTCTGAGCAGATGTACCGGTTTGTTGTGAAGGGTTCGCAGCAGCAGTCGGCAATTGGACTTCTATAATATCACCTAGAGAGTATTTTTGGCGAGTTCATCAAGAGCTGACAAGAGAATATTCTTTGCAAAGCGAACCGAAAGTCGAGAAGGTTTCAACTATCACAGATTCATCTACATCGTCGCCAAGTCCACTAACAAAAACCGTCTTTTTCGTTTTGGTGCCTTCTTCCATGTGAGGGTGAAGAAGTAAGTTTCCCGAAACAGTTCCGTCGTGCCAAGGGGCCGACGCGAGACGGAATCATTGGCTGGCAAGGCGCCTGTTCACTGTTGTTGCTTGAACTATTCGTTATCTCCTCTCCTGTGGTCCAAAAACAACTCTTTTTTGTCAATAAACCACTGAATTGTACTTATATCTAGAGCTCAGCAAGGTCTGTGTTCCCCTAGTTGTACATACTGTTGCATAACCCACGTAATTGAAAGGCCTCCACTCCGATGTCCTCCCAGCCTTCTTCACCTACAGTTTTCAAGCTACAGATAGACACGTCCAATCTCGATGTTTCACCCTTTGACGTATCCAACTCGTCTGGGCACATTCCTTCGCCTTCTCCGCGCGGTCGTGGTCGCAGTTTCTCACAGGCGTTACTACCCTCATTCAGGTTATCTTCTCCGACATTTCCAAAGAGCCCTTCTCATGGAGGAGCCAGTCATGCACGCTCAGATTCTGAACCACACGTAGATTCAAATCGAAAATATCGCAATGAATCGCGCAAGTTGTTGACACATGTCTTGGGTCAATTGCACAATAGACCTAAACCTCCATCTGTGTTCGACGATCTACGGGTGGGCAACGGAACAAAGGATTTTAGAACAGCTGCAACAGCTATTCAAGGAGTTGTCAAGTTCAAAGAAAATGTTAAAAAGAGCCAGCTTCGCAAACCTTCGCTGTTGTTTGATGACAGCGACAATGAGGATGAAGACGCGCTATTTTCCACGGACGTCACGTTTGACTTGATGACGCAGTTGGTGAGTGCGCTGGCTGTAGCAGTGAAAGGAAATTGGCGAATTTTCGATGATGAGTGGGTCGACATGTTGTGAATATCATGGAGAACTGTTACTGAGGCTGGCACTGCGTTAATAGCAATCATTCCGGAGATCGATTAGGCTCAGATGCTCACAACTCCAGTCATAAAACCAAGAGTTGGCACTCTAGAACATCGTCTCCTTCGAGGAATAGGGCTGCGTTCCAGGGTTCGGAGCTGCTCGCATATTGCATATCTATCCTTTCTTCCGTGATTTCCGAGGATTGCCGCTTTCAGATATCATCTCCACGGCCTTCGCGTCCACCCAATTCACTCCAGTCGGTTGTATTGGATGTGGCTGGTTACATCGTACATATGCACCGTCAAAACCCAAAGGTCCTTTCGCAAATTGGTTTCGCACTGCTTCCTGCATTTCATACTTTCAGAAGTGAAATGCATCCAAGGTTATTGGCCTTCTTTGAGGATATCGTGATCAGGCCGATCCTGGACTCTTTGAGGCAAGCCCAAGGTGCTTCCGCACGGCCAGAAAGGCCAGAAAGTGAGCCATGAGACTATCCTTACCCATTTTGCGATATGAAATAAGTTCTAGCCGAGAAATTTGAGTCATACTTGAAAGTCGATGATGAATCAAGGATACAGATCCATATCGAAGAAGACGAACCTGGAGATCCAATACCTCTCGATAATCCAAGATGGAAACCTTGGTCGTCTTCGTCGTCAAAATCTCTTAATCTCCCTTCTAGTAACGCGCCATCCCAAGCTTTGATTATCTATTATTTATCATCTATTATACCTCCGCTTTTTGGAGCCATTTTGGAGAACATC
>QLOR01000902.1:0-14368 GCA_003313825.1 Sarcodon aspratus
ACGTATTTCTTCGTGACAAAGTCAAGATCAAAGTCGTGGCGATCTTTTTGTCCGGCGTTGCCCGTCATACTATCTTACACTCGGACACGTTGAATTATGGATCCGACCCGTACCACGCTGGACATCATATGGAGTTGCCTTGCGACATTGGTGGCCTGTGTCTGGGTCGCCCTTCATCCCAACATCGTTTCTGTCGCTCGTGGTTCGCTGCTCGGTCGGATTTTCACAAAGATTCAGAAGCCGCATTTAGCATTCATGGCGTTGCTCACACCTGAGGCAGCGCTTGGCTGGGCTATCTACGATTGGCTACGGGTGAGAGAGTCATTGCGAGACCTCAAGAGGCTCTGGGAGAAAAATAGTATGTGCCTTGCGCATAACATTTTCAAGTACTCTCATCTGACTGACGATATTTGAAATCCAGAGGTTAAGAGCAAGCAGAGCAATAGCACCGACAACGTACCGTTACTGCCAGTTATGAACGATAGCTCCCAGGCGCATTACGACCCCACAACAAACGACCCTGACAAAGTTTTCAACAAAGAATGGACAGCAACACATGCGATGTTCCTTCATATGGACGGATTTGTGTTGGTCGTAAATGGGAAAGACGTTGGGTTCTCTGGCAATGGACTTGGAGATATCCTCTTCCTTGCTTGGCGGCGACACATATCCTTGAACGATTTACAAGATCGGATCGAGGATCGTAGTAATGCGGACTGGATCAAAAAAACTTTGGCTTGCCTGCAGATAGGCTGGTTCGTTTCCCAATGCATTGGACGTGCGGTACAAAAATTTGCTATCACCGAGCTTGAGATCACCGTCGTCGGATATGTGATCCTTGCGCTCCTTCAATACGGTTTTTGGTGGCATAAACCGCAGGATGTCCAGACCAAGGTCCGCATAATAATTTCGGAAGAATCATTCCGAGAGTTGGAAGAGTTCCGGCAGAACACAAAAGACGATGCTGATATTAAGGCGCTTACTGATACTCCATACGATAACATTCACGGTGGCCTCGCGGCAGTCCTTGGGGCCCTTTCCGGTGTGGTCTTTGGTGCTGTACACTGCATAGCATGGAATTTCGACTTTCCTACAGAAAAAGAGCGGATGCTGTGGAGAATCTGCAGTAGTTTCGTGACAGCGCTGCCTCCAACCAGTGCTGTGTTAGCATATGCTCATGAGTGAGTACCATTTTGTCATAAACTGCAGAGTAGTTAATTTATCTTCCTTGACAGTCAGGCCCGGAGGGAGGTAGTTAAGACCTTGGTTGGAGCGCTTGTTGCCCTGATCATGTTAGGGTATGTCGTCGCCCGAATGGCCCTCCTTGTGGAGGTATTCCTTTGTCTCCGGTCCATGCCTGATGACGTGCACAAAGCAGTCCGCTGGACAACTTTCTTCCCACATATCTAAGGCATTTAATAATCTCTTGCACTCGGATATTTCTATAGCTCGATTTGCTTTCTCCGCTTTTTGTTCGCTTTCAGTAGAAGGCTTCTACGTTCCTATACTGTGCTCCTCGTTGTTTCGTGTATTATCCCCTGGACGATATCCTAGTCGTGTACCGTAGCAGTCTTTTTCCTTCCATGTAATTGTGAATGTTTACTGTACATACTACCGGCCTTACACATATTGTAAATAACACAAAGGAATCGCTTATGTTGTATGTGACGTACCAAAGAATGACAGAAGCCGATACACCGTACGCCGTTGATTAGTAGTAGTATCCTGCCACGTTGACTTGAACGCCCAACTCCAGAAGACGCAAATCTCGTGTTTTCTCAAGCCACGTATGTATGTTCTTCGTTTTACAGTGAGGACTTTATTAGTATTGACCTTGACTGTGCCTTTAGAGTCGTCTTTGAGACAAATCGTACATTGTATTAGTGGTTTGTTTGTTGAGCCTATCTGGCAACCCAACTCCAAGCAATTTTTTTTGGCCCGCCGGGTGAAGCCCGAAAACTTGCGAATGTGTCGCGACTCATCATTTCCCTACGCAAACTTGAAGCTCTATTGGTTTGACCAATACCTCAAATTCGTTCACTCTCATTGTCTGTCTCAGAGTCCACCGTTCTCACTTCTTCCAAAAACAAATCACGCAATGATCACGGCATCTCCGAACCCCTTCGGCGATCGTCTCCATCTTGTCTTCTCTCTCCATCATCCACAACCATTCCTCTACTAGCAGAACAAAAATATGTCGCGGCCGTATTGCTCGTGCCGTACAGAAATTGCCCGTCACCCAACTCGAGATAACCGTGGTCGGATATGTGGTTCTCACGCTCATTCAATACTGCTTTTGGTGGCATAAACCACAGGACGTCCACATGAGGGTCCGCGTGATAATTTCTGACAGAGCATTCAGAGAGTTGGAAGCGTGCAAGCCAGGGTTTTTTCTTCTCGAAATTCCAGAACTTCGACAGTAGAGATTTTCGAGTCACAAAATTTTCCGACTCGATAATCTGACTGTGGCGGGTGGATATGTGACTTTGACCACTGTGTCTCACCCTTGCACTCTTCACCTTCTCACGCAAACTACCCCTAGGTTAGAAGAATGGTTGTAATTGTACACTCTTGACTCCCCCGGAATGCGGGCTTAATTCACTTATTTTGTAAATTGAGCGCTAGCAACGTCCGGCGCACCTTCTGCTTGCACAGATTCCACTCTTTTTTTTTTCAGGCTTTGCAACTCAGTACTCAGGTGTAGTACATGTATTAATCAAGGTTACTACATATCCCGCAACGTTGCGGCCATCTCCTGCTCACATTCTCGTGTGATCTGAGTGCCTCTACTCTGAAAATGGAAGGTGCGTGCAGCCAAAAATGTATTACTAGCATGAAGTTGAAGAGTCTGAACATTATCCGATTGGACCGGTGACCTGATCATAGCAATTAGTTCAGTCGTATGTCCTTCTTTTGGCTTTGAATCAATTTGATTCTAATTGGGTTTTAGGGAAATTCTACCACTGGTCCACTGTTGCAGATGCAGGACGTTGAAGTCGATGCTAACGAGAGCAGTTGGTTACACCACTAACGAGGCCCGGAGAGACGATGAAAAAATACATCTAATTTATAATACAATTCTTCGCTTTAAACTTCATGAGTCGTCGAGTCCATCCTTACCTAAAAGAATCAAGACAGCAGGGACAGTCCTTATTGATTTATTTATTAAGATGAAATGGTGTAATTTAATGGCCCACTGCCCAGTTATACCAACCTAATAGGGCACCCATTGTCGCTCGACCACTGATCCTAACCACAATCCTTTCACATCGGAGCCACCCGGAGTCAGTTCCTGGAGTCGCGTTTTTGAGTCACGAAATTATCTGACTCGAAAATCTCTAGTGTCGATGTCCTCCGAAATTCGAACTCATATTTGAATATGGGGCTGTTGGATTCTTAATAAGTACTTTCTCCGGACTGCTCTTCGGCGGAATCCACTGCATAGCGTGGAATTTCTACTTTCCTACAGAGCAAGAGAGGACGCTGTAGAGGGTTTGTAGCGTTGTTGTGACAGTGCTCCCTCTATTAATACTCATCTTGTACACCGTCAGGTGGGTTCTTATTTCGTGATGCACAACAGTTGATATACATCTCTCTGCAGTGGTTCTAAGGTGTTAAATTACCTTGTTATATCGGCGTATGCCCTTACTCGAATGACCCTCCTCGTTGAAGCCTTCGTCTGTCTTCGCTCAATGCAACCCAACGCATACAAAGCAGTCCGCTGGACAACTTTTATTCTCCACATTTAGACTATGCATTATCTTTCGTGGTCGGATCTTTGTACTTCGTATCCTCAAAATAGAATTGCTTTCTCCCTTTCTACATGCTTTCTTCCTTCGCTATGCACGTCTTTTGCTTTTTATGATGTGATCTACTGGAGAAATTCTTAGGTGTGCGATCATTGCAATCGTTTTTCCTGGATTCTCCTTCCATTAGAAGTGAAACGTATAGATTTTCAAGTTCGCGCAGTCCACGAAAACGATATCTCGATCGCTCTCTACTAAAATATCCAGTCCATACCCAGGGTTCCAAATGTGACAAATCCTCGTGTCTGTCGCAGATGGTTCAAGTTCCAATCTTCGGCCACTGGCAGGAGGCAGGAAGTTGTCGGCGACCGCGAGTGGGACGCGGGCATGCGGCCCATCGCACTGGCACAGGACCATCATGGCCATCGACCTTCAAGTTTCCGAAGAACCGTCATGACATCTCTATCGTGAGTCACGATCTCGAGTCCCTTATCTTTATCCTCACATGGTTTTGTTCTGCTTTCATTGCTGAAGAGCAGCATGCATACAACAAGTTACCATCATCACCTAATTTCGAAAACGTGGGAAATATAGGACGTTTGAGAAAATCGGTCAGGCCAAGTGACTCGAACTGGTTAAAGGAAGGACTTACCTTCCTCCTTCTTCAGAAACTGCAGCTGAACCGTGCAAAACTGTGTTTGCTGAATGGATTTATCCGGTGGTCAGGCTGCTTGCTGGAGTGTACGCTGCTGGTGTCTTTCACACTCGCGTTACTATGGCCTACAATAGTTTGTTGAAGGCAATGAATGCCCTTGCTTCTGCACCTTCGTAATGTGTCTAATATCAACGCACATGATCATGTCAACTTCTGTGATTATATGCGAGCATAGGTCCCACTTGCAAGAATTTAACATTAGGACAGAGGGGATCTGGTAACTTTATGCCGTGTGGTCTCGCGGCTGATGGTACTGGGGTTTATTAACTTGAGCTTCAACTCGATCAAGGGACGAGACCACACCTAAATTTTACACCTTAACAAAAACGCACCCCAAGAAAGAAAGCGTCCGTAGAGAATTTTACCATCGCGCAATGTCCACTTCAGCTTCACCAAACATGCTCGTCTTCTTAATTTCAAACCCTTTTACCTGTGCCTCCGATGTCCCCTCACCACCAACATACAGCTCGGGCAGCTCTCTACGCAGAAACTTTACCAAATGTCCGTTAATAATCTCAAACTCTAATAAAAATCCATCGTGGCCTTCGGGGGAGGGGATGATCACAAGCTCTGCGCCAGGGATATGGGAAGCAATTTCTTTTTGTTCGTTCGGGGTGAAGAGTCCATCCGTTTGAATTCCGATCACGAGTGCACGAGGAGGCAAGGTGGCGAGAACCTGGTGCAGCGCTCGAGCATCGTTGCCCAAAGGCGGCGAAGACACCCGACCTCGTGCAATATCATGCGTGTCCAACTTCCGGGTAATATGAATATAACAATTTGCATCAAATCGTGTAGTGAACTTGTCCCCCTGATAACGCAAATACGATTGTGCAGAAAAGAGTGGTTGCTTTGGAGGGGGTGGTGGCGACGGAGAAGGCGAAGAACCTGTTTCTGGCAACGAAGACTGTGATCCACCATTCGTGGTTTTGTACCCATCATTATGTGCCAAAAGAGCATCGCTGGGTGATATCGAAGGCGAGTCTGGAGGTGTAAGGGGCGATGAACCTTTGATCTGGGCTTTACGACCAAATCGACTCTCAAACGAGTCCGGTGATCGGTAGGTCAGGAGCGCCGCCATCCTAGCAGCTGCCAACCCTGAGGAAGGCTGGACTTCGTAGTAGCCGCCGTGATATCCGGGATCACTGTATATGCTCTGCCTTTGAGCCTCGCCCCAGCTAATACACCATGCCGAATGTCGTGCAGAGGTTGCGATAGGAACAATATGTCGAACGTATCCCTCCGGGGTGCAAAGAGGCCACTCTAAAACAGCCATCCCTCCCATCGAACCACCGATCACTACAGCTACAGAGGACACGCCTAGATGATCCAAAACCTGCTTGTGTAGTCTATTAAAATATATCAGCAAATCTGTCCGGGAGTACAGTGAGAAAGCCCATACAAAACATCGTCTCTGATAGTCGTCGCAGGGAATTCGGGACCATATGGTCGGCCAGTGACGGGATTGGTGGTAATCGGCGATGCGGAACCATACGGGGAGCCTAGGGCGTTTCCGCAGAAGATCAAGAAGCGGCGTGCATCGAATGCTTTACCTGGCCCCATCAATGGACCCCACCTTGAATTTCGACGAGTTGGTTTGAGAAAAGAACATAGGGGAGTTGGGGGGATCCTTGGAGATCAACTTACCAGTCCTCAACATCAGAGCTTCCGGTAAAAGCATGACAAATGATCATAACATTATCTTTCTTCTCGTTGAGCTGTCCCCAAGTCTTGTACGCAACAGGCACATCACAGAGAACCGCTCCATTCTCGAGAGTAAAAGACGGAACAGTGTGGATGGTTTGGTCCAGCAAAGAATCAAACGAGAACATTGTCCACCTTGTATCGCGCACGAATCGTGAAAAAAAAACGACGAGATGTTAGTAATGAATATATATAAGGGTTTTTGCAACCCCGGAAATCTCTGACCTTCAAGTTGGCTAGATCAATCCCTGTTCCGGCAGCGTCTCTTTTGCCTCTGAAATTGGAATCCACACAGGTTATCCCTTGAAAAGTGGGAGGGGGGGATCCCCGAGAGCTGGAGCAAAGCGACAAAATGGCGCTCGGCTCGAGTCGATCGTAAGATTAGGCTGCAGTCCATTGACTCATTGACCCGGATTTACTCTGGTTTCCAGTTACCAACTCCGAGGCCTCGGCACGTGTGCCAGACTCGGACTTCCTACTTCCCAGTCGTGATACGAAATAGACTCAAAGTGGAAATTAGTCTCAGGGAGGCTTGGTGGAAGCAATGGATAGCTCACAACAACGATACTGAAGCCATGGTCCGACTTTGAATATATGATTACCCTCGAATATAACAGTCGAGATCATAAGATACTAACTACAACATGAAGCAAACATAAACTATCGTAATCACTCATGAATTCAGAATACTTGTGCCTTAGGTATGAACTGATACTTCTCCCTCGCCTTCTTCTCAACAAGCGTGGGCCAAATCCAATAAAGCAAATGAGAAATTCCATGGTACCCAGGCATAAACACTACCTTCTTCCCATAATCAACCGCCTCCACACATGCATTGGCGACGTAACCCTTGTCCAACCCTTTTTGGTTCGTGTTGTCTCGAATGGCTCCACCGTCCACCGCCGAAGCTCGGAAATCACCTTTAACGGTGCTTGGCAGAATCAAGGAGAAGTTAATAGTAGGATGCTCGATGGCAAGTGATTGGTAGAGGACTAATGCTGCGGATTTTGTAGAGGCGTATATTGACCTCGTAGGGGCGGGTATCACGGCAGCAAGAGATGACATCAATAGTATTGAAGGAGACGTAGACGTGGATAAAAGCAATGGAATCTAAATTTTCACATGCAATTGTCAGTCGAGGCAGATAGATGGAATGTCAGAGAAGCCATACAAAAGTTACGGCCGAAACTAGATGGCCAAGATAATTCGAACGAAGAGCATTCTGTGCAACATCAAACGCTCGTTGCACACCTTCCAGCTCTACATGATCGCTATCATGTTTCAGGTTCGCCACAGTCAACAGTGGTTGGAGAGACGCGACTCCAGCGGTCAAAATCATCGTGTCAATCCCCTGCCATTCTGAATACCAGATAAGCCGCTTGTAATTTAGCCAAATAACGGAAGCACGTACCCAGTGCAAGTACATCTCTCAACATAATCATATCTTCAGGATTTGAAATGTCCCCCTTGAAGCTAAACGCGCTCTTATCGTCCGGAGTCTCCTTGATTCTCTGGATCGTTTTGCACTCTTGTTCCACGACATCGATCGCCGCACCCCTTCGACCAACTACGCATACGCGCGCACCACGCTGTGCGTACAGATGGGCAATGGCTCTGCCAATACCACTTGAGGCTCCCAGAATGAGGACGCGTTCATCATGCTTCAGGATTTTTCGAGTTCGATTACGAGTTTCTCGTAGGTGTCTGAGCGAAAACGCGAGGGTAATGGTCGCTCCCAGAGCAATAATCACAGTCTTAGCGTGTAGATGATCCATTATACAAATCAGATGGTGAGGAGAGAGTCTTATAAGAATACGAAAAAAAGGTAGACAAGGTTGAACAAAGGAAAAGTTCAACATTGCCTTTTTTGGAACCATAAGACAGGGGTTGATTGTGAGACAACAATGGAAAAACGCTGGGGAATATACTGTATCGATAACTTTCAGACACACATATCGAATTACTCAAGCCTGCACCTCTGTCTGAGCATACAATAGAGACCAGAATCGAAGGAGCAAATGACTCTAATGATACCGTGCTCTCCAATACTTTGGGTTCACTGCGGAAGTTCCCCTTAGCATGATTGTCTCATCAAACTGCAAAAGTGGTCGAAAATTTGACGGTATGACCAGCGTCGAGGTCGATCTGCGCGACGTGATTTGATTGCTTTATCTAACGCCGTTGTCTGGAATATTCTTTTCAATTCACGCCGCACTTTTCAACAACTGTTGGGAACCGTTCAATGCGGAGGAAATGTCTTGTATGTTACGGGAGAATGTCCATCTATGATTTGCAAATTGGGATAATGGAACGTCTAATCCAATAGACCTGACGTGTTGGCTCAGTCATGGAAAGGGGCGGGGAGTAGTGGATTTGGATTAGGTATAAAACACTATATTGTAAAAACTTTTTGCGATGCTTACTTGTAGAAACCATTATGAGCGGTTGAGACGACGCAAATTAACAAGAATAAACTCACATGAGGCGACGCGTCATTGAACAGCAATCAAGGAATCAACAACTCTCCCCAAGTACGAACAATAGCAATCCCTGCGACAAACACCCCTACGCCTGTTAAGATGGCAAAGTTGCCAGGTAACTTTTCGGGTGCTTGAATTTCGTCGCGCATGAATTTGGAAAAGGCGGACAGCTCCGCGTCATCGATGTCATCAAGACCGGAATGTGTGACTGCTGAGCGAGAATAGTATGCGGGGCCGGAGTGTGGTGGTGCTGAACGACGAGCCATCGGGTTGTGTGATGTTGACCAAGCCCAGTTGCCACGAGTCAACGACAGACTAGAAGACCCCGAAACACACGTGGCCTGATTCGGGGTCGTTCCACCCTTCTTTACACTTGGAGATTCAACGATTTTATTCTAATTTGGTATCCGCTCTGAGCTGTGTATGTTCTCCGTCATCCGTGACGAAGACTATTTATTTCTGCACCGATGCCTTGCTTCTCGATCTTTCCGCTATATATATATTCGGCTTGCCACAGAGGCATGATGTCAACTTGCTGTGTCTGCTTTAAATGTCCAGGCTTCCGGTCTACAAGAACTGCGCATTCACATGGTTCAAGTATAAGAATCGTGTAATACTTGCTGTCTGAATCTCCCTGCCCACAACTGCAATCATGCTCTTCTCGTTTGCGATTACTCTGCTCGTCCTCGCGCCTCTCATCTGCGCTCAAAATCCAAGCTTTTTATCTGGTCTGATCCAGACTCTGCGGGCTTCGAATCTTACGTCTTTAGCAAACGTCTCGACCCAGATTAATTCCACCACCGTTGGCCTCGGGTTGTTCTCTCAACTCGCCACCGGAAACAATTTTACAATTTTTGCTCCCTCCAACGCGGCCTGTAAGCGATTTTTGAAGCCGGTTTATTTCAGCTTTTCCATGGCAGCCCCTATCTGATACACCGCATACTGCAGTTCAAAATTTCTCCCAGAACGTTACCAACGACCCTAACCTGCTTGCCGACATCCTTACGTATCATGTTGTAACGGGCAGTTTTGTCAATTACACTACTATCTTTCCAAATGTTACTATCGGGCGTACGCTGCTAACCAATTCGTCTTTTGTCACGCTTGAAGGCAACAAGAGCCAAGTGCTGGCTTGGACAGTCAGAGAGGACAACAAGACTCATGTTCTGAATCAACCGTACGCTCTGCGTTTGCTGTGATTCTGAATCTTGCGCTCATTGGGTTTATTCAACAGTACCGACGTTACAATTCAAAACGTCACCAACTATAATAGCGTACAAATCAACGTTATCGATGCCGTCCTCACAATCCCTGCTAACCTTTCTACTACTCTGGCGAACATCACGGCCTTGAGTAATTTCCAACTGATTGGAGATATAACTACCGTACCAGTGGCGAATACCACAAGCAATTCAACCACGAATCTGACGGTCATAGAGTTTCTGGATCGCGCGACCGGATTCACGCTGTTTGTTCCAGACAACAAGGCGTTTATAGATCCTGCGTTCACAATGTCGAAGCTAATCACAAACAACACCGCCATGCTTGATGTGATCAGAAATCAAGTACGTGTTGTGCTCTACTCTGCTACTTGTTCAGTACCAAGACGCTCATCATGGATCGAAGCTCATCAATGGAACGACCATATACAGTCCTAGCTTGTTATCTGAAAGTCTGGTTTCGTCCGCGGGAGAAAATTTAACCTTCTTGACCAATTCCTCCGGCACTTTTGTCAGCTCCAATGGCATCACGGCACTGATCGTCCAGCCTGATGTTTTGCTTTCGAACGGGGTTGTTCATGTAATCGACAAGGTCCTGATCAACACGCAGACGGACGAAGTTGCGGCAAGCTCCGCGTAAGTCCCATCCATTCATGTCCGATGGCATCTTACGCACGAATTTCGATTTGGTAGGTTCATGTCGGCCACCTCAGCTGTTGCCAGTGGTGGGACTACGACGGAGTCTGGCCCTGTGGGGCTTCCCACAATCACTGCTGCCGTCTTAGCGTCCAGCGCTGTAAGAGACGACTTGTCCGACGTCTCAGTAGTCTTGTTCGGCTTCCTCTTTGGCCTCATGTTCGTCTTCTTTTGAATTTTATTTTACGCTTCCTTCCTAGCCATCTGTATCCTTGTATCGTATAAGTTCGAGTAACGCCGCGGAGTTTGAAATGTCAAAGTCGTGGAAGCATCGTGCTTCGTTCCGAATTTCTTTTTTGGTGAACGTCCTGGCAAGTTACCACGAAGCCGCGCATTGCTCGGAGCTCCGAATCGGAATTGGAGCACACGTAGTGTAGCGGACATGCGAAAGTGAATGCGTCTCCCCTCTTCGGGACGGCACGGCCGCAACCTGCCAGTCAAGCGTAGAAATGACAAGCAAGTGTGCAGAAGCTAACCGTGATCCTCAGGTTTGATAATATTCTCTCGTACGATAACGTTCAAGCTCGTGTTGGCAGTTGCGCATTGTAGAGGAGAGCAATCTTTTTTCAAGGGTTACAGGAACATAACATAACAAACCGAGGACAGCCGGCGGGCCTTGCACATGGTGAACGCTTAGCAGCCCAGTACCCCAGTATGGAATCAAGGCTCCAACAACTTGAGGTGAGAAAGGCACTCTACTAGTCAACGATTCAATGTGTTCTTTGCCATGTCAACACTGCGAAGCGGAAACGACGAGCTTGCGACGCTGGTTACTAACATTCATTCCCTGATATGGGTAGCCGAAGGGAGTTAGTCAAGGTCCCCATTTTTTAGTTTCCGCGCGACAAGTATGCTGGCAGGAGAACTCAGCCAGGATCTAGCGATATACGGTGAGCATTCTCTGATCGGAGGTGGACTAGCTTGCACCTCAATTAACAAAACGAGGCCGCAGTTTGGAGCTTGAATCACCCCCTTGATGGGCTTCGTCGCTCTGGCCCTGCACGGGATCAATAAAAATCCGCATGTCATGTAAAACGCAAGTATAACACGCTCTGTATCCAACCCGTACCTTATCTATATAGACATCCAAATCTCCTTGCTCAGGATGATTCGCTTGTTATCAAGGAAGATGTCTTCCTGAACCGCCGGGCGGGAATCAAGGGTGGGGAGGCGAGTTTAAAATTTCGTCGGGTAGAGTCTTATATCTTCTTTGGGTATAGCTAACATAACAAATTTGTTGATGAGTGGTTGTGACATGGACTACAACTTTTTGTAGTTGTGTCACAGGTGACGGAGCCGCGCTGTATAATACGTAAGGCGTCTCAGCGCCCCAAGATCTTCTCATGTGACAGTAACGTTGCCGCGGGACAAGAGGCCTTCTCTGAAACAAATCTTTCTTGACACCGGACCCGCTCTTTGGCATCGGTACCTGACTATAGTGCACTCCAATGGATTGGTTTAAATTTGCCTCGCTTCACTTCAAAACATAAAGACGACAGGACACCCCTCTCCTCCTCCTCCTCCTCCACCATGCCGTCGCCAGTCTTCACCCACACTTTTAGCAGTAACCTTTATCAGGGCTCTGTTTCCATCAATACAGGTCTCTTCATCAATAATGAATGGGTTGATTCCGTAGACGGAGATACTTTGGAGTATGTATTCCTCTATCCATTTGATTCCTGTCGTGCTTATCGGTTCTTCTCCCCAGTGTCGTCAATCCTGGTCAGACTCTCCTTCCAAATCATCTTGTAAAATCACTCGACTAATAATATACCCACCAGCTACTGGAAACACGATCACAAAAGTGTCCGTCGGTTCCGCTGAAGATGTAGATATCGCCGTCAAGGCCGCGCGGAAAGCTTTCAAGACTACGTGGGGACTCCATACGCCAGGCGCACGTCGCGGAGAGTTGATCAACAAGCTCGCAGACCTCATCGCAAGGGATGGCGATAAATTCGCCGCTGTGGAAACGCTTGACATCGGTCTGGCAACCTTTTTCCGAGTTGGCTAGAGTCCGCTAATACAACATTGGGATGCAGGATCGCCTTTTACGATGTCGAAAGGATTCATCGTCACTAGCGTTGTGGAATGCTTCAGATATTACGCTGGGTGGGCTGGAAAAAGTTACGGGAAGACCATTGAGGTAAACATTTTTTGTTCATCATATCTTGATGCAGCGTCTAATTACGTTTTCCTTCCATTCCATTCCAGACCTCCGAGCTGAAATTTTCGTATACAAGACATGAACCTATCGGTGTTTGCGTTAGTGCTGTCGGATTTCTTATCGGGTTGTAAGCATATTAATAGATCTATCTCCAGGCACAAATTATTCCATGGAATCTGCCACGTGAGTACCCATTACAAACTGTGGGATCCGGACTGAATTGGGCGCATGTAGTAATTATGCTCTCGTGGAAGATTGCCCCAGCTCTGGCAACTGGTTGTACAATCGTGTTGAAGCCTTCAGAAGTCACACCGTTAACCGCACTTATGTTCTGCGATCTTGTCAAAGAAGCGGGAATCCCGCCAGGTGTCGTCAATGTTGTTAACGGATATGGGACCACAGTGGGCCAGACCCTCTCTCTCCATCAGGACGTGAATAAGATTGCTTTCACCGGTAGCACGGTCGTGGGAAGGAAAATTGTAAAGGCAGCTGCGGAAAGCAACTTGAAGAAAGTTTCGGTCGAGTTGGGTGGAAAAAGCCCGAGTATCGTTTTCGACGATGCGGACTTGGAGCAGGTTATCAAATGGTCTGCTTTTGGCATTTTTGCTAACGCAGGTCAAGGTGTGTTTATGTTGTTCGGATTGTACGTGGGGGACAGATTTTACTGACTATTTAAAATCAGTGTGTTCGGCAGGGTCAAGGATATTTGTCCAGGAAGGGATTTATGACGAATTCCTGAAAGCGTTCAAGTTTGCTGCGGAATATTCAAAACTAGGGGATCCGTTTGATGTTCAGACCACGCAAGGTCCCCAGGTTTCAAAGGTGCAATTTGATGTACGTTTTCATTTATTTTTTTCCGAGACTCGGTCGGACCTGATTTAACTCTGGCTTTTCTTCTTTGGCAGCGAATCATGGGATACATCGACAGTGGAAAACAAAGCGGTGCGACGATGTATTGCGGTGGACAACAACACGGGAAAGAAGGATACTTCATCCAGCCGACGATATTCACAGACGTCACGCCAGAGATGAAAATCGCTCGAGAAGAAATCTTCGGTCCCGTCGTCGTTCTCATCAAATTCAAAACCGAGGAAGGTAAGTGACACTTTTTGACTTCTTTTCATTTTTCAAGTTTCTCTGGGTTTGACCGGTCTTTTTTTTTTTTTGGTTAGAGGCAATCCAGATGGCCAACGACACCGTTTACGGGTTAGCATGTGCTGTATTCTCACAAAACATCAGCCGTGCTCTCCGAGTAGCACATTCTTTGGAAGGCGGTTCCGCTTTTGTGAGTGTACAATCAATCAATTATCCAACCTCTCGCAAATCAATCAACACATGATTTCTCACTCTTGCTAATTTCTTTCTTCTCCTCCAAGGTCAACTGCTATAATACGATTGATACAGCAGTCCCATTCGGTGGCTACAAACAATCCGGCTGGGGACGCGAATTAGGCGAATACGCATTAGAAAAGTAAAGAGTCTTTCCTCTTTTTTTGCCAACCCTTTCGAGTCCGTCCTGATCTCTTCCCTCTTTTGCTTATAGTTACACACAAGTCAAGGCGGTTCACGTGAACCTTGGGCTTCGGCTGTGAGAGATGACATCTTGTATGTAATTAGGATGAATGTTCTACTTGGGGTATCTTAGT
>QLOR01000906.1:0-11685 GCA_003313825.1 Sarcodon aspratus
TATTATCAGAAATTAGCGCGTTAGAGCTTATTTGCCGTTTTTTACCATTTTGGGTTTTTCCTGATGTTAGGTCATATTTGTACACCCCACCACTTCTGATGCTGTAACCCACGAGTATGTCAACGCGGCATGCACCGCGGCGCAACTTTCTCCAGCGCTCTTCGTATCTCGTCAGTTTGACGTCCTCCCCTCCCCCCACTGCTTGAGTGGAATCCCCGGCAAGCTACTACCTGACGACTGCCTGCTGGCACAGACCAAGTCATCCTAGTGGCCTTTGATCTTTTCCCGCTGGACCTGCAGAAGACGTGGAGCTTGAGGCGCTGAACTAAGGTTGCAAACTTGAAAGAGCGCTGACCGGAGGATTTAGTTGGCGGCTGATTCTAAATCTCCACGCAGCACCATATCATATAACGACACCGATCTGATCGCTCCTTGATTCCATCTACTAGAGTGTCAGCGGAAAATCGGTCATAGCTTTTGCCATTGATACGAGTTCCCCACTTGACTCGTTTCCAACTACATTCTTTTTCCCGCGTTCTTCTCGTCTTCCTAGGACTTTCCCTTTACCACTGGATGGAATTAAGCCCGCTTCTACCTCTACGATAGACCAGACAACAAGTCTTCCGAGGGCGTCTGATTACTATTACCACAACTCTTGTCGTTTATACGGCTCGAGCTACAGCAATCATGACACCGAACAACAACATGACCAATTTCGACTATTGCCAGGATCTCCTTGCCCAATGCAGTGCTAATGGTACCTGTGAAAACATAGGTAGTCTGTGCAGGGAGGCAGTAAAGATGGATAGACTCGATATGTACGTCATTTGGACATTATACTCGTCCTTATATTGATCTCATCCTCCAGGGATTCAACCATAGTAAGCCATAGTTGCGTTCGCTGATCACTGGGTCATTATGTTTATTTGGGTTCGCCCGCGCGCAGATTGTTGCATTCATGGGCTTTTCAATTCTAGTTTATGATCATATCATCACACTTAATGACGAGGTGAGAACAATCTGTACTTCGCTTGTTTGCTCGGTTTTCAGACTTTTTCAGATCGAGCATATATGGAAAAAGCCGAAGGGTACCCGTAAGTCTTCGGATTCTATAGTCAATGATAATGCTGAGATTTTGTTTGATCTGGTGGTTGAAGTTGGATATCTATTTTTACTCGTGCGTCTCTTCACTTCTGGTCGTGTATGTCTGAACCTTACCCCAGTCAGAATCGTTACCTAATGCCACTGGGATTCATCGTCAACTTATATGGTACGTATCCTGTTGTTTCCGGTGTCTTCGAGTCATATTTATCACGCTCATCGAAAAGCGTATCAACGGCCTAATTGGCCCACTTCAGTAAGTCATCGATTAACTGCGTCTTGGAATTTCGGCTGATAATTGAATGACAGAGGTATGCGTCTCTCGGGTTTGAAGCAAGCTGTAACTTGACAGATGTACAGCTGCAGGACGTTCGTGCGATATGAAGGATTTATGAATGCGTGGGGTATAAACGTCGCTTCATTCATGATGCTGCTTCGGTACGTTCAGTTTACTCGTTTATCTTCAATTTTCCATTGACTGTAGATAGGATACGAGCGTTATACAACAGGAACAAGTGGGTCGTGGGATTTGTAGGGTCAATCCTGGCTGTCGAATTTGGAATAAATATGGGATTGCTTGTCACTGCAACGTGTAGGTTCCACCCGCTTTTCTCTTGTCCATCGTCGTTTAACAGAAGACGATGTTTTATGCTTGTCTGCAGCTGTACCCCATCTCGTACCTCATGCTTGTACGTTTGTTTGTCCAGCAAGTGTGTTTCCTGCCCTTGACTTACCCCGCCTTGTCGTTAGCTTGTTCCATGATCTTCACCGTCAAAGAGTGCGTTAGACCGGTTCCATTATTGGGTAGAACTAACCTCATTTCCTACAGCACCGTACTATCGTCTGGATCTGCGTGGCTTCCTCTCCTCTACGATACCGTCATATTCATTCTCTTGTTCTACCGCACAATCGGAATCAGACGCGAGAATCCACTCGCCGCCGGAAACCATATTATGAGGGTCTTGTGGGAAGAGGGTTTGATGTATTATTGGTACGCAGCTCGATCATTATCCTATTGTCAGGAGCCCAGAGACTGATAGTGGACCAAGTGTGATCTGCACGGTTGCTGTGGTCTTGACTATTATGATCAACGTCGCGGAAAAGGGGGTACAGAATATCACTGCACAGTGAGTTGTTTTGCTGTACTTTTTTGTTTCCAACGGATTTCTAATATTTTTGTTTTTCTCTCGAAAGGCTTGAACTTCTGTGAGTATTGAATTTTTCATTTTCCAACAATTCCTTTTCTCATCCGATATACTCTTGAATATTTATCCAGTCTTACAGTAAGACAAACACTTTCTCTACTGACAATAAGTGACTGATCCCTGAGATTTACAGGTCGCAATGATGTCCCGCATCACGCTCGATCTCAAAATCCGAAGCAAAAGAAGAACAGTCCGTTACAATGATTCTCACCGTCCCTCAACATCCACCATCCCAGGCGCCGTCAGCGACATCATCTTCCAGTTCCCACCCGGACAGAACAACAACAACAACAACAACAACAACAACAACAACAACAACACCCCCGCACAAATCGATACCCTCAACTTCAAACAGATGGAGTCCATACACCAGAACATCTCGTACACACAGCACATGTCAACGGGTGGTGATGATGACGATGGTGAAGGCGAGGGTTTTGCAACAAAGCCTGCGCCTATTGTCGGGTGGAAAGACGAGGAGGCGCTGATGTGTATGACTTCGAATCCACCACAGCATCAGGTCCATAGTTGGAGTGAAGCTCGGGACGAGTGGATAGAGTTGGCAGGTTCGCAGCCACCTAGTGGTAATAAGAAACGATAATCGTCGATTGTAATTTTTTTTTAAACCCCCCATCGTAATACCCGTGGGTCTCGACACACACAGACACACGCTCTTTTCAAATATTATACTAGCTTCCCCCTTTCCCCCCCGATTGTATTTTTCATATATGTATTTGCTGATCTTAAAGGTGGGGTGTATCTGGCAGCGAACTGCCTAATGTCTATCATGCAATCTGAACGCAGTCAAGTTGACGCATTTTTTCTTACGCAACGGCTCCGAAGAAATTTCATAGACGCCACTCCGAGGTCATTATCTGACTACGTCAGTAAATCTTTCAATAAATCGAGTTGTGATCCGCCAGTGGGGGTGGGCTTCATAAGCCCCAGGAACTCTACAATTAGCCGCATATCAGCGAGTCGCCCAACCCGCCAGCCGATGACGACGCTCGGCAACACTCATTTACTCTTACACATCCAAGTCTGACCCTGACCCAAGTAATCTCGCCGATCTCAACGGACCCGGAACATACAACATACAACAATGCTAAATTCGCATGACCAAGGCACACGGGAAAGTAATCATACAACAACAAAGAATTTAAAAGTGGTAGAAGAACTAAGCAACACCGCTCCACCTCAGCACACACACTCACCCCGCAAGAGCCTTCTGCTGCGCTACAAGCGTAGTCGAAGCAGCTGGACACCCTTTCCCAGCTCCATTGAGATTTTGTAATGTTATCAGTGCAGCGGTGATCCTCGTGGATTGCGATTGTCGCGAGTTGTCTGTGGGGAACGAGACTCCCACTGTCGGGTTGTTGAGGGCATGCCCTGCTTGCACGTTTGCAATCAAGTGCTAGACAAGCCGTTTCAGTAAATAAATAAAAATCATGGATGAGGTGTCATAATCCGAAAGCACTTACATTGACGTAGACATCTTGTGCAGGCGGACAAGCACAAGGGACTTTCACGGGTTGGCCGTTCGCGCCAATTACAGCACCGTCACAATCTCCAGTTCCTACACGCAACAAGTCTCAGCCTTTCTGTAGTAAAAAAAAAATAAAGCAGAGTACGCGTACCTGTTGGGTTAACACCAGACTGGAATCCAAGAGACGGGGCTAATGCCAAGATAGTAGCAGCATCAGGAGTGCCCGTTGATGGAGAACTGTTTCCAGCAGCGGGCGAAGGAACGCTGGCGGGAGAGGAGGCTGGGCTGGCAGGCACAGGAGCCGCCACCACGTTCGGCGAGGAAACGGGGGAACTAGCCGGAGGTGTGCTCGTCCCGCTATTGATAGCTTTTTGCTGAGCAGGGAACGTAGTAGAAACAACGGGACAGCCTTTTCCTGGACCGTTCAAATTTTGCAGAGTGACAGAAGCGGCATTTAGCCTGGCCGATTGGGATTGTATCGAGTTGTCAGTAGGAAAAGAAACCTGGACGGATGGATTGTTGAGCGCATGTCCGGCTTGAACATTTGCTACCAATTGCTATTAAAGAGGTCAATTAATCTGCTCTTCAAGTCGCATTGCAAGTGAGATATGAGAACGTACGTTGACGTATTCGTCTTGAGCAGGGGGACAGTTGCAAGGAACTTTGATCGGCTGGCCATTTGCACCGTTAACTGCACCGTCACAATTTCCAGTTCCTATCACAAGCAAAGCAGATACCGATATGAAGCTGTGCACTGAAGCCGAAAACGAACGAATAAGACTCACCATCAGGATTAACCCCAGATTGGAAGCCAAGTGGCGGGGCAAGTGCAGTGATCGTAGCAGCATCCGGAGCAGCCCTCTTACTTGGAACGGGAATCGATAACGAAGGCGCTACGATGAGAGCGACGGTACACAGAATGGAATACAACTTCATGGTGGAAAAGACTGGTGTATTTGACTCGTGTCAACAAAAGCAATGCGGAGATTGTTGCAAAGGAAATATGTCGGTGAGGATCACTGGGAGCTCTAAAGGAATGAAGAACGACGCGTCTAGCGGCGGCGTAAGGCAAAATACCCTTTAACGAAAGGGAAAATCGACACAGTCGATGAACTGAGGCGGAGAAGAAAGAAAGAGTGGTGGTGGGAGAAGGTTGAGATTCGGGAGTTGCATCTTTCGAGCTTTTAGAGACTCGGAAAATTGTCAGGGCCTTTGTTGTGTTGGCAGGTGGCTTGGAACACGAGGGTGCATATGTATGTTGAATTTGACACAAGTGTGTCTTCCGTTGCCATGATAGTGGATGTCCAAATAAGGAAGACATCATTCATACTTACTCTTTCGCAGCGTTCATTTCGGCGGCCTGAACTGGTATTTTTTTAATTTTCAAGTTACAAAAAGGATTTTACGGCAATTGTGATCCTGCAGAGATCAGCATCGTATATTCAACGGCCGCAGTCCATTGATGCTTTGGACAATGACCGTCTGAGCTTCCCAGCAGTGACCTCAGTCCTCAGACTCGAAAAATTCAAGTCCCATCGCAGCAACCATCAATGGCAAGCGATGCGAATGTTCAACAATTTACACTGTTCACCATTAAACAAACTCGAGACGAAACGCACGCACAATCTTGTATTCAATCTTCCTCAAGTGTCTAGGAAATTGTTGTTGTCTCTGAACGACAGCTGAGTCTTGTTTCAACCATAATAACAAAAAAATTCATCAGATCGACCGTGTCATTATGTTGGTATCCACAGCAACAACAACCTAGGTAGGCGTTTTTGTATTCGATTCCGAATGTAGACAAGATCGATTTGGCTGGAGTATGTAATACCTTGGACGGTGAATTTAAAAGTGTGGGCGGCTAGTTATCGTAAAGCTGAGAAGACCTCTGTGAAAGTCGACCAACTTGAACGAGCTTAAACCCCGGGAGTGTGCTAGTAGCATCGGGCAGGGAAAGAACATAGCTACGGCAGGACGGGGAGGATCTCATATCATGGATTCATGATCAACGTCTTCCGAGTCTTGATTTTTGAGTGATCGTTGTCAGATGTCTTTGGGATCACTGGCAGAACCTTAGTAGAATCCAAGCTATAGATTGACGGTGCTGCAGTGTGGTGTCGCCGTGTCGGACCGATGCTCCCAGATTTTCGACAGAGGGGGGAGTGCGTGAAGTATAAGCACTTCATAAGCCCAAGGAGCTCGACAATTAGCCGTATACCCAACTTGCCAGCAGATGACGACGCTCGGCGGCACTCTTACACATCCAAATCTGACGGCCCAGGTAATCTCCACCGATCTCAACGGGCTCCGCTCACACAACAAACAACAATGCCAAATTCCGCATGACCAAAGCACACGAATTAAGTCAAGTTAATCATAACAAAGAATAATTTGAAAGTCGTAGAAGAACTAGTGTCATCTGTTGTGTCACACCCCGTCTGGACTCCTACAAAACCTTTTAATGGAAAACTGATTCCAGCGGTAGCTAAAGGAATGTTTGAAGCGGGAGAGGATCAGGGCTGGCCACCACTGGCACTGCGTCACAGCCCGGTATTGAAGGATTCGGATGGATTAGCAGGTGATGTACTCCTGCTGTTCAAGCTGGGTGCAAGAACCGACGGACTCGCTTCCAGAATTACGATGGGTAAGGAATCGAAGGGACCAGCACTCGTTCCGCTATTCGAGCTGGCTTCAGGACCCGACGGACTATGCAGCACGGCTACATTCAATGAGGAATCGGAGGGGTTAGCAGAAGATGAACTCCTCCTGCTGATGAAGGTGACAACACCCGACGGACTCGCCCCCACCACTACGTCAGGTGAGGAGTCGGAGGGATTAGCACATGATGTACTGGTCCCGCTACTCAAGTTAGGCGTAAGATCTGATGGATCCACCGCCACCGCCACTGCACCAGCTGAGGAATCTGAGGGACTAGCATACCATGTACTCGTCCCGCCACTCAAGTTGGGCCGCCTGGGCGTAAGATCTGATGAATCCACCGCCACCACTCCATTAGGTGAGGAATCGGAGGACCAAGCATGTACTGTACCCGCCCCACCATTCAATTTGGGAATACCCAACGGACTCCCCGCCACCACTATAGAATCGGAGGGACCAGCAGGTATACTCCTCCCGCTATTCAAGTTGATAGCTTTTTGCTGGGCAAGGAACATAGTAGAAACAATGGGACACCCTTTTCCTGTACCGTTCAAATTTTGCAAGGTGACAGAAGCGGCGTGTAGCCTGGCCAGTTGGGATTGTATCGAATTGTCAGTGGGAAAAGAAACTGGGACGGATGGACTGTTGAGCGCGTATCCAGCTTGAACATTTGCCACCAATTGCTATCAAGCGGATCAATTACTTGGCTACGAGTCGCATCGCAAGTGGGATATGAGAACGTACTTTGACGTATATATCTTGAGCAGGAGGACAAATGCAAGGAATTTTGATCGGCAGGCCATTAGCACCGTTGAATGCACCATCACAATTTCCAATTCCTATCACAAGCAAAGCGGAGACCGATATGCAGCTGTACACTAAGCTGAAGTCAAATAAATAGACTCACCATCAGGATTAAGCCCAGATTGGAAGCCAAGCGGTGGGGCAAGTGCAGTGATCGTAGCAGCATCCGGAGCAGCCCTCTTACTGGGAACGGGAATCGATAACGAAGGCGCGACGAGGAGAGCGACGGTACACAGAATGGAATACAATTTCATTGTGGAAAAGACTGGTGTATTTGACTTGTGCCAACAAAAGCAATGCGCAGATTGTTGCAAAGGAAATGTGTCGTGATGATCACTGGAGGCTCCGAAGGAATGAAGAAGGACGCGTCTAGCGGCAGCGAAAGTCTTTAACGGAAGGGAAAATCGACACAGTCGATAAACAGAAGCGGAGAAGAAAGAAAGAGTGGTGGGAGAATGTTGAGATTCGCAAGTTGCATTTCTCGACCTTTTAGGACTCTGAAAATTGTCAGGGCCTTGTTGTATTGGCAGGTGGCTCTTCGGAACAGGACGGTGATGAGAAGTGCATGTGTTGAATTTGACAAAAGCGTGTCTTCCGTTGCCATAGTGGACGTCCGAGGAAGGAAGACACCATTCACTGGTATTGATTTTCAAGTTACGAAGAGAAAATATCCGGATTACAGATATCAGCATCGTACATTCAACGGCCGTTGTCCATCCATGTGTCGGAAAACGACCGTCTAAGCTTCCTAGCAGCCTAGTGACATCGCACTACAAAAATTCAAGTTCCAATGTCCCGTCGTGCCAACCAAATAGAGACCGCAACTGGCACTCATGACCCAACGGTGGGTAGTATAAGAGTGGGTGGGGACCGGTCGGATCTAGCCAAGTGGAGGAATCTTCACCACAGGAAAGTGGCTTGCCCCACGAGCTGGATGGACGGGGACTACGACACAGTCGTTTCCAAACTGGAGTAGGTATTACCGGAGCCATGCAGCAAAGACTCCGAGGCTGGGATGAACTTGAAGCCAAAAATTGTGTGCCATACTAATGAATGTGCTGGCAGGGTGGCACAAACCGTACCATAGGCTAAGAGATACGAGTTGGAAAGATGGGGGAAGGGTGTACCGTTATTGTTGTTGTTGTCGACTGGTGACGAGATGATCCAGAAGGAGTGCCTGGCCGTGAGGCGTACCGGAAGTCTGGAACCAGGTTACTTTATGTATGTTGCCATATTATTTGGCACAAGTTCTGGAAATATTATTTGTTGTTGTTTGTTTTGAGAATTATATCTGGCAACTGTACCGTGTCATTATGTTGGTACATATCTACAGCAACAACAACCTACGACATGTTTGCCCACAACAACTAGGGTAGTGGAGCCCAAGTGGGGCCGTACTAGTACTACCCTCACACGAGAGTGTACCCTTCCCGGTTGCCATACTACTACTACTATTGAGTCATTCTATGATCTATCTATAGGTTACGATATCGATCCTACATGCACGTCATAGGTTTAGAAGGTCGGCTCACCGGTCTGAGTCGATTGATTGTTCGCATATGCAAAAAGTTGAGCGATTATTACGATACTTAAGCCGAGGGCATCCATAGTATCCAATTGCATCCTAACAGAAACGTTTCCTAGCGGACTCCTAGAACTGCACAACGATCTCGCAATCTTTGTATTCGAATTCGCAGTGCGCAAATGTTGACAAGATCGATTTGGCTCGATTTATAGACGATGAATGTAAGTGCAGGTAGGCTTGCTACATATCGTGTGGAGTAAGTTTGACTTGACACTGCCGCTCTTCAGGTCCGGCCCTGCCTGTATGGCAGTGCTTATTACGAGCATGTCAATCGTTAATAATTGCCGCGCCCATCAGCCCACGCTTCGGTTTAAATTATAAAGTTCACAGCCTCAAACTCATCAGACCTGCACAGCAAACATATTTATGTATGGAGTAATATGAAGGAGAGGCAATACAATAACACATACTATTACAAGCCTCCTACAAGTTACATCACTTCCAATGTAAATTTTACACATAGTACAATACGTTGAACATTCTAGTGCGCAACGAAACGACAACAGTGGGTATCAGCAGCGTAGGCCCGCCATCTCTACCAATTCGTCCTCGAATTTATCCGAATTCCTGGTTTGAGATCGATAACATGTTTCAGGGCAGGGCGTTGTCAGCGATCTCTCCAACAGAACCGGATCTCCAGCATTCGTTGAAGGGACCGCGTGAATCGCAGGCGGTTCGCTCATACCTCGGTTACATACAATACCCTCCCTCGACTCCACATCCTCGCCCAGGTCGCATTCGAGCGAAGGTTTTCGGCATTCAAACTTGCTGAGTATCGGTAGAGTCTCTGAACTTCCGTCGTCTCTTTGTTTCCTCAGGTCGATCGTAATCCGTGAAATCATCGCAACCTGCATATCTTCGTCAAATAGGGGTACATCACAGCAATAAGACCTTTACCGTAAACCTGGTATTTGGGATGGCAAGTGAGCAGATTTAGAATAATCGGATAAAAAGCAAACTGAAACTCACAAAAGCTCAAGCCTGACGAGAAAAAATCAGCAAGAGTAAAATTGAGAATGCAGAGTGCCCACTGTGCAACAATGTTCTGTATTCCCTTGCCTGCGGCGTCAATCATAATCGTCAGAGTCAAATTAATGGCACAGATCACGCTATTACTAGCATCAGTCCCATACCCACGAGTACCAGAAGAACCGCGCACGTATAGTACATCAACCCTTCAGCCCATAAGGCTTCCAAAAGAGGACTTCGAAATGGTTCGGTATATGCTTCAATCCTTGTACGATTGAAGGTGAGCATGAAAACGACAGTGTCGAAGAGAAGGGGGAGCCATGCCGACCCAGAAGACAAGGGCTTGCTGTGGGGAGAAAGGTATGTCAGTTCTGCTCGATTACTCGTCCAGTATGACATACTTTCTGATATTAAAGATCATAGAACAAGCTGGAAGTAACCCGGTTAATAAGGAGCCCGACTGTAATAATTCAATAAATAAATAAACACACAAGAATCAGGTGGCAAGTGGGGTACAGCTGCAGACAGTTATATAATTTTGGAATAAAGTAAGCGACAATGAAGAACGCACATGAGGCTTTGAAAAGCAAGAACACGTTCACCACAAATTCGACAGCTAAAAGTGTCCCCACAAATCCTGTAACCCAATTGCATCTGTACCCTTTATATAATATTCGTATCCTGTCAACAATCAACAGGAGAATCGAAGATGGGCGAGTGAACCGCGTACCGATACAACATTATCAAGCTGGCGACGTTGATCCCAAGTACAGTCATAACTCCTTCATATCGCACGAAACTCTTGCAACTGTACACCGTTAGGTCTCAGCTTATTTTTTTTTAAATACGACGAGAGATGCTTGCTTCTATAATATGTCATCAGATAACAGATCAAGAAGCTGTCTGCAGATGACTTACTTCGTCAGACCATTGAGGCCATTGATACGCTGTTCGACGAGCACAACAATCGTGTGTGAGCAGGATGATATGAGTACCAAGACAACACATACCAAATAGATTAACGATGAATCCTAGCGGGATAACATAACGATTCTGACCCAGAGATCAACCTCCACACAAAAATTAGGGAAGAGAGGACGTACGAAGAGAAACAACCATCCAACTTGACTCTCGAGATGAGCCTTACTATATCATCTGTTGAAAGATCCTACAACTTACTAGTTCCCTTCTTCTTCTCCCATACATATTTAATCTAGTTGATAGAAAATATCCAACAAAGGAAAAGCAGGCCGGAGGGAGGGACTAACTTCGTCGCTGAAGGTAATAATATGATCGTAGACGAGAACCGTAAAGCCCGCGAAGCCAACTATCTGCACACGAGTGAGTATGAGCAAACATGACGCAACAGAGGCATACTAATGTTCGGTATCTGCAAGGCTCAATTAGTATAAGACAAATAGTGAGGAACAAAGAGATGGAGGATTTCATACATGTCTGATTTGTCCTTCTCTATGACAGGGATGCAAACACCAGGAATATCACAAATGCATGAAACGCCGACATCGCAATTAATACACGCAGTAGTGATATTCATGCAATATTGGAAGAGAGTCGCGTTGTAGGATGGAGACATTGGTGCTGTAACTTCAACCTGAGCCGCAAATGATCCAAATTGGACTTGTCGAATCCTTTCCGATAGAACTTGTTATCTGTCTTTGGAGTACCGGAGACTGCTTTCCATTCAACGGAAAGAGAGAGAGAGAAGAAAACGAAGAGGGGACCAAGTGGATAGAGCAATGACATACTCCCCGCAGCGATTAAATACCAATTCGCGATCCGACAAGTTGTTATGACGGGCAACGCCGGACAAAAAGATCGCCACGACTTTGATCTTGACTTTGTCACGAAGAAATACG
>QLOR01000907.1:0-20180 GCA_003313825.1 Sarcodon aspratus
TATCCTCCACAGAAGCTGAATACATTGCTGCTGTTGAGGCAGGAAAGGAGATTGTCTGGATGAATCAATGAAACACTTGGACCTGAGGTGGTACTGGTTGAGGGACACTGTTAGTTCTGGCAGAATCAAGCCAGAATTCATTCCCACTCAGGATATGGTTGCAGACATTCTTACCAAGCCCCTGATGCGTCCCCAAATGGAGAAATGCAGGAAGTCAATGGGATTGGTATGTTAGAAGATGTTGAGTTGTTTCATCATGGGGGGGTGTTGGAAGTTGTGATGCAACAACTTCAGACAATAGGACCATTGTTCTATTGTCTTCCATATTTGGCCTATTGTCTTCCTTATTAGGTCTATTGTTCTCTCTATTTAGACTCCATTGTTCCTACAGTATATAAGGTGCAGTTCAGAGGTCTGTCTTCCCCTAGTCTCTTACTCTGAACTGCAGTGTTCTTCTATTGAGCTTGCTCTGTCTTGCTCACTCTTTCCCTTGTGGGTTATCCACTTTTAATAAATGGAGGTAAACAGGAGTATGTCGCACATATTTTCTTTGTTCTCTGCCTTGGCCCTGACGTCGATTCATTTGTTTATTCATACAGATGGTGCAGCCATGGATGTCCATGCTATCCAGCAGACATACCAAGATGAATATCATGCTCTTACACACGAGGAGAAAGAAGATTTAATTGAGGCTCATGACAAAGAGAAGGAGAGAATACTCAAGGCTCCTCAAGTCACCACTCACAGCAAACTGTGAGATGTCACTGCTTCGTTCGAGCTCATCCAGCGCACTGTATGAAGTTTAGTGTTTTACGATTGAACCGACACGTCAATAATGATATTATTAATCTAGCTCGCATCTCTCAAACACGGGTTGGAATAGAGGCATTTATCTGTATGGTCCGCTCATCGCCTACTCTGGCGATGGAACCTCGTTGGTACTTCACCTCTATGGAATTAGAATCCTACCTCAAGGTGATTATTCGTGGTCGGTGGGATTCATCAGAAATAGGTTCACAGGTAGAGGCTTTCTCTATTGCTGGTTGCGACGTCCTGAGTAAGCATCTACATTATCTTATTACACAAGCTCATGAACGAGTACACTATGACAGAGATGCTTCAGTCAGCGAAGGACAAGACTGCTTGCCTCAAAACCACCATTCATGATCGTTTGCAGGACTCTCTAAGTGAGTACAGTATTCTGACCTTATTTCATCATGATGTGACCTTACATTCGGATATACGAAGTTGAGGTCAGTGGTATTTTAAATGCAAAGATGCAATGGGTAGGCTACAAGGAACGCATGATCATGAAAGGCTATGCTCTTCAAGGCTGGACCCACCCCCGCTGGGGCTCTCCGACCACCCTTGGCTCAAACCTCAAAGAACTACAACGACTCTTCAAAGCTATCGAGTCTGGTAACTGCCATTTTGTCAAGCTAAACACCAATGAGGAGAAGGAGCGTGCTGTTAGAAGTTGTGATGCAACAACCTTAGACAATGGTGGCATTGTCCCATTGTCTTCTATATTTGGACATCTATTGTCTCTTTTGTTCTATTGTTCCATTGTTATCTATTTTAGACTCCATTGTTCTGTAGAGTATATAGGTGTAGTTCAGAGAGTCTGTTTCCCCCAGTCTCTTACTCTGAACTACAGGTTAGTGTTCCCTATCACATAGTCACAATATACAGTCTCTTACTCTGAACTACAGTGTTCATCTATTGAGCTTGCTCTGTCTTGCTCACTCTTTCCCTTGTGGGTTATCCACTCCCAATACGTGCTGCTAAGGACTGGGATGTGAAGCTGCAGAAAAAGCTTATCCGGCTTCCACAAAGCAGAAAGAGAAAGCGCGCTGAACAGGAAGAGGAGGAGATGGATGAGGAATCAAACCATCACCAACACTCACGTGTTAAGAGCGCTGCATTTGTTTCGGACTCTGATGTGGCTGGGGAGGAGGATTCATAGGTTCTTAGCTACGACACAGTCGAACACTGCATAAAGCTGTTCTCTCGCAGCACACTATACTACTAGTAGTTTAATTCAGGAGTTTATTGCGTGCTATTGAAGTGATGACTAACAAGTTAACAATACCAATTATGTTGGATATACTACTGGTAGGGAGTGAGATAAGCTTAAAGAAAGGAAGGCAACGTGAGTGACAAGGCGGGACGACAACGAACGAGGCGTTGACAATGGATGCAGGAGATAAACCATATTATTAGACGGGGGAGGAGAATAATTCTAAGTCAGGAATTTGTGCAAATACCTGCGCAACCTAGGGAAACAGGCAGATCACCTCAAGTCTGTGAAGCCAGCAGGTGGTTACCGGTTTGCCGGGTTTGGTGGGATGATCAGGTGGGAAGTTTATTGTTCAAGAGCTAAATTTAGCACTTGTACCTGGAATGATAGAGAAGAATGGAGACAAATTAAAAGCTTATTGTGATGAGTCAGCTTACTAAGCAAATTCATCACAAGACCTTTTATGAGTCATACAGAATGGAGAAAACAATAAAAGTTCTCCTAGGATGACAAACTAGATTAATAATAGGCTGAGTAAGCTCAGGAAGGGCTTACAAAGCAACCCTAGCTACTTGTATAAAAGTAGGTAGAATCTACACTAAAATACAGACTTTGTTTTACCTTCTTTTTTCCCTCTCCAAGGAAAAAGTTCCTTGTCAGATAACAAGAACACCCAGTATCCAGCAGCCAGCAGTCATTTATTAAGCACTCATATAGTGCTTCTTGACCTAACTATGACAGCTAGTGTACCTCGTTTATCATCAGCAGCAGCACTCATATAGTGCAAACTCAACCTAACTATGATAGTTAGTGTTATAATCCGAGTCCATCCTCACCTCTTATACTTTATTGGAATATGTCCATAGAAGGATAAGTAGAAAAGTTTATTTGTTTGAAAATCATCAAAACCCCAAACGAACAAAGGACCAGTCTCTGACTGAGAGGACCAAGACATCCTGATTCTTGGTTTTAGTTCTATATTAAAACCATCGAACGAACCTCACTGCAAAGACTATAACACCAACAAACACACTTACAGAAGTCTCTCTTATCATCCAATATCCCCAGGCAATACACCATACAGAGCACCATCCGATAGTGACTCACTTTACTATCATCTCACTGTTAGAAGTTGTGATGCAACAACCTCAGACAATGGTGGTATTGTCCCATTGTCTCCTATATTTGGACATCCTTTGTCTCTTTGTTCTTTTGTTCTATTGTTATCTCTATTAGACTCCATTGTTCTATAGAGCATATAGGTGTAGTTCAGAGAGTCTGTTTCCCCCAGTCTCTTACTCTGAACTACAGGTTAGTGTCCCCTATCACCTAGTCACAATATACAGTCTCTTACTCTGAACTACAGAGTCTTCCATTGAGCCTGCTCTGACTTGCTCACTCTCCCTTTTGGGACTCCTTCATTTCACACGATGGGCATTGTCACTTGCTAAATGAGATTTGACAGCCTCACGCATCTAACTAGACACATATAAGCCTTGACGATGGAGAACACCAGTGGCAGTTGGAGGAGACTGAGAAACCTGGTTAACTGTGATGGCTGCTGTGGTAGATGTAGATGCAGCAATGGTCTTTGAATAGTATATGTCAAACATCTTCTCAAGGGCTTGCACACCATCTGTAAAATAGATCAGATCCCATTTGTCGTTCATGTATGCAAGCTTGTAGTTAGGATCTAGGGCAAGGCAAATGAAATAGATATTTGTGTCGTCCATCTTGCAGTACCATTTTTTGAGATTTGTAAGGCCAGACTTGATGGATGGCTAGAGACTGGCAAACTTTGAGTTGTTTGCCATATTTTCCCAAGTCTCCTGCAGAAACTCCAAGACAGGTATTGTGCGCTAAATAGTAGGCCGAGTTGTCAAAGAGAATGTCTGGTGTGCCCTTGCAGGTTCCTGGAGGACAGCATGCATCAACTCCATTCTTGTCCAATCTGTAGGCATAAGCTTGAATAAGGAATATGTCTTGCCCTGGAGAGCTGGGACCTCTTCACTGTCATCCGCAAGTTGAGTGAACCAATTAACACCCTTGTGCAATTGTAACATGTGTTCAAGCATCACAAAGAGGGATGCCCATCGTGTTCGAATCCACCAAAGCAACTCAAGAGCTGGTGGCCTAGTGCATCGACTTCAGAGCAGCACTTGTTGAAAAAGACATGGGCTTGAGGTGATTTGCGGATTTGAGTAACAAGTGTTAGAAGTTGTGATGTAACAACCTTAGACAATGGTGGCATTGTCCCATTGTCTTCCATATTTGGACATCTATTGTTTCTTTTGTTCTATTGTTCCATTGTTATCTCTATTTAGACTCCATTGTTCTGTAGAGTATATAGGTGTAGTTCAGAGAGTCTGTTTTCCCCCAGTCTCTTACTCTGAACTACAGAGTCTCCCATTGAGCCTGCTCTGACTTGCTCACTCTCCCTTTTGGGACTCCTTCATTCAACAGGTTATGAGCCCTTGCTTCCACACATAACTTTCCCTTCCTCCACAATTGTCCCTGGTTGAACTAGAGACAATTCTATCTGAGCCCTGCTCCCACACACTGTCCACACCTCTCTTATCTCCAACCACCCACTCCAACTCTACTCTCCCTTCCTCTTTCCATATTATCCTATACATCTCTGCCATGTCTGAAACCTCTACCTCCAAGATCTCTCCCCTTACCTCCTCTAACTATAGAATCTGGGCTGATGACATGAAGGACTGGCTTCAGATTCAGGGCATCTGGAGACTTGTTGATGGAAGAGAGAAGAAACCCTCTGATCCTGATAAGTTGGAAAAATGGGAGATCAAATCTGATAAGGCTGCTGGTGCCATTAGATCCACAATCTCCCCAGAACTCAAGGTCCATATTAGGGATTGTGAAGATGATCCTGTTCTGATCTGGTCCTCCCTTAAATCTGTCTTCATCCAACAGAGGACTGCTCCCAGATTCAATGCCTACCATGACCTTCTTTCAGTTCAAAAGCAAGAAGATGAATCCCTGGACTCTATGATCAACAGAGTTGACCAACAAATCAGAATTATCAAATCACTCACTCCCTCCTCCTTTACTCTCAATGACCTATATGATGAACTGGCAGCCATGTCTATCATTAGAGGTCTTCCTGGAGATTTCAAAGAGATTATCCACACACTCTCTGTCCTGGACAAATTCAAGAAGGATGAAGTCATCACAGCTCTTAAAAATCTCACTGCAACTTCATCCCCTCTCACTCCCTCTATTCCTGCTTTATCCTCCACCTCATCCAAGCCCTTCTCCTCCCAGAAGAAATCAAAACCCACTTCAAAATGTGAATTCTGTGGTAGACTTGGTCACACAGAGGAGAAGTGCTACACTAAAGCCAGGGTCAAGCAGGAAGTCCAGCAAAAAGTCTCTGCCCAGGCCCAACTAGCCTCCAGCCAACCCCCATCTACCACTCCCACTCCCACTGCCTCCATTGCATTCTTAGCAAGTTCCCTTTCTTCATCCTCTCCTCTACAACACAATTCTTACTATCATTGGAATGCAGACACAGGGGCCTCTGCTCATATGACCCCTCATAGACATTGGCTTAGAAACTTCAAGCCATTTCATACAAAAATCCAATTGGCAGATGGTTCAGCTATCTATGCTGAAGGGACTGGTACTGTGCAATTTCAGCCAGTGATAGATGGTCAGGAGCTAAGGACTGTAGAGTTCTCCAATGTTTTATATGTTCCAAAACTCCAGAACAATCTTCTCTCTGTTCTATTTCTCACAAAACATAGACATTTTGATGTTCACATTGCTGGGGATACTATGCACTTTACACTGGACAACACTCTCATCTTTGAAGCAAAGGTCAATGCTTCCAACTCTGCTTTTCTTCAAGGCTCCACCATTCCCCTTGCACTTACTGCCAATCTCTCCTCCACTCTTCCTCTTGACTTGGATCTCTGGCACAAGAGATTATGCCATCACAATCTTGATGGTGTCAAGAAACTCATCTCTCAGAAACTGGTCACTGGCTTAGATATCAGTTCTCCCAACAAACCTGACCCAATCTGTGAACCCTGCTTGGCTGGCAAAATGCATGCAAACCCCTTCCCCTCATCCTCACACAGAAAGACAGAACCCCTTGAACTCATTCACTCTGACATCCATGGCCCCATCAAGGTTGCCTCTCACTCTGGATTCAAGTACTGGGCCCTGTTCATTGATGACTGCACAAGACACAGAGCAGCCATTCCCATGAGGGCAAAGTCTGATACCTTCTCTGCATTCAAGAGGTACAAGGCTTTGGTAGAAAAGAGGTTTGGAAGGACAATCAAAGCCCTAAGAGATGACAAAGGAGGAGAGTATATGTCTAGGGAGTTTGACAACTTCTGCATTGACAGTGGCATTGAGAGGCAGCATACAGTCAGAAATAGGCCTCAACAGAATGGTGTAGCAGAGAGGGCTAACAGGACTATGGGGGAGGCCATCACTGCCATGCTCTATGAAGCTGGCCTTCCTCTCTCATTCTGGGGAGAAGCTCTCTCCTCATTCATCCATGTCTGGAACAGAGTTTCCACTTCTTCTGTCATTGGAAAGACTCCATATGAAGCATTCTATGGTGTCAAACCTGACATCTCTCATCTTAGAGTTTGGGGATGTGTTGCTTATGTCCACATCCAAAAGGATAAGAGGTCATCTTCCCTTGGTTCTCACATGGAGAAGTGCATCTTCATTGAATATCCTGATGGATACAAAGGATGGAAATTCTACAATCCTGTTACAAAATCTGCTGTCATTTGTGAAAGGGCAGAATTTGATGAAAGATATTTCCTTGGCAGAAAGGACACAGTTCCTTCTATACTTCCTCCATTTTCTTCTCTTCTTGAAGATTCTTCTCCTTTACCTTCACTTATTCAATTACCTCCTATCCCTTCTGATGACCTTGATGATGAATCTCATAGTCAAAACAATTCCCTACCTCCTTCTCCTTCTAATTCTCCTCCTCTTCCCAATTCTCCTTCTCCTTCTCCTCCTCCTATTCCATTACATGCACAGGATCATGGGGGGGAATCTGCTTCACCTGATCCTGTACATCCAGTTTATCCAAAAGATGAACCATCATCTCCAGTCCCTCCTGCCACTCCTCCTAATCCCTCTCCTGCTCTTCCAAACAACCCTCCTGATCCTACTGATCCTACTCCTACTCCTTCTACTCCTCCCTTGGCTCTCAGGCGCCCACAGAGAGATAGAAAACCTCCTGGAGAATGGTGGAAAGTCAGGAATCCAACTCCAGTCATTACCTCTGATGATGAAGATGAAGATGACCAAGCTGCATACCACACTGCATTTCCCTCTTCTTCCTCTCCTGAGCCTCAAACATTCAGACAATCTCAAAAGCTTCCTGATGCTGATCTATGGAGAAAAGCTGCAGAAGAGGAAATACAGGCACACAAGGAAAATGGCACTTGGGAGATTCTCAGACTTCCTCCTGGAAAGAAGGCTATTGGATCCAGATGGCAAATGAAGGTCAAACACAATGCTGATGGCTCCATAGAACGTTACAAGGCTAGGATTGTTGCCAAAGGTTATTCACAGAGGCCAGGATTTGATTATCTTGAAACATTTGCACCCACTGTCAGACTCTCCACCATCAGAATCATCCTGGCCCTTGCAGCAATCCATGACCTCCATCTCCACTCAGTTGACATCTCCCATGCCTTTCTCAATGGAGAACTCACAGAGGAGATCTACATGGAACAGCCTGAAGGATTTGAGATTGGAGGACCAGATCATGTATGCAGGTTGAGAAGATCTCTCTATGGACTCAAACAGGCTGCCAGAGTTTGGAATCAGAAGCTTCACTCTACACTGGAGAACATGGGATTTAAGAGAATTCAGTCAGACCACAGTGTGTATGTCTTTATCAAAGATGACACTCACATCATCCTCCCAGTCTTTGTGGATGACATCACCATTGCCTCCAAAGACCCTTCCACCCTCCAATCTGTTGTCAAGGAACTCTCATCCCATTACAAACTCAGAGACCTTGGTCCTACCTCCTTTCTCCTTGGCATCAAGATTGACAGAGACTTCTCCAAACACCAGATCTTCCTCTCTCAACAACAATATGTCCTGGACATGCTGGACAAATATGGCCTCTCCAACTGCAATCCTCTCTCCACTCCTATGGATCCTGGACTCAAGCTATCCACCTCAATGGCACCCCAGAATCAGGAAGAGATTGAGTTCATGAAGAAGGTCCCCTACATCAATGCTGTTGGATCACTCATGTATCTTGCTCTATCTACCAGGCCAGACATTGCCTATGCTGTTGGGGTCTTAGCAAGATTCAACTCTAATCCAGGACCTTCACATTGGAAAGCAGTCAAACATCTGTTGCGCTATCTCAAAGGCACATCAGACTACAAGCTGGTCTATGGCCCACATCCAGATTCTCCAGGACACTCATTCTCTACATTCTCTGATTCTGATCATGGAGGAAACCCTGATAATGGTCGCTCTACAGGAGGATATCTTGTCAAGATTGGATCTGGAGCAGTTAGCTGGAGCAGCAAACTTCAAACCATTGTTGCCTTATCCTCCACAGAAGCTGAATACATTGCAGCAGTTGAGGCAGGGAAGGAAATGGTCTGGATGCATCAATTCCTTGGAGAAATTGGATTCCCTGTCCCCACTCCTTCTACTCTTCATCTTGACAACCAATCTGCTATCAGTGTCTCAGCAAATCCAGAACACCATGGAAGGATGAAACATTTAGATCTGAGATGGTACTGGTTGAGGGACATTATCAGTTCTGGAGCAATTAAGCCAGAATTTGTTCCCTCTCAGGACATGGTTGCAGACATCCTCACCAAGCCCCTGATGCGCCCTCAAATGGAGAAATGCAGGAAGTCAATGGGATTGGTATGTTAGAACATGTGGAGTTGTTCCATCATGGGGGGATGTTAGAAGTTGTGATGTAACAACCTTAGACAATGGTGGCATTGTCCCATTGTCTTCCATATTTGGACATCTATTGTTTCTTTTGTTCTATTGTTCCATTGTTATCTCTATTTAGACTCCATTGTTCTGTAGAGTATATAGGTGTAGTTCAGAGAGTCTGTTTTCCCCCAGTCTCTTACTCTGAACTACAGAGTCTCCCATTGAGCCTGCTCTGACTTGCTCACTCTCCCTTTTGGGACTCCTTCATTCAACAACAAGAGCAATAGCCTTGCCAATAGTGTTGCCAACATCAAACTCCTCAGCTTCTTCCTCATCATCTGTACCGTCCAGAATAGCTAGCTGACTATTGAGCATGTCAATGTTCACTCCATTGTCTTCCTCAGTTGTTGATTTTGCCAGGGCTGACTTGACCTTGTTAACAAGTTTGCTGGCAGATGTTGGAGATACACCATCAACAAAATGTTTTGCTGCAAGGTGCATCAGGGAAAGTGCACATTCCTTTTGTGTCTTTAATGTCTTATGTGTCTTACATTCTATTCCAGCACTTTTCTTAATTTTATTTCTCAACAACTATCTATTATTTCTCTTTACTACTTTGTAGACTAGTTTAAAGCAAAGTAATATAATCAATAAATAAAATTCAGATTATTTGTGAAGCTATCTGACCCACAGTTTTTGGCTGTAAAGGCACCTAGCTTAGCTTTGTCTTTGCATTGTGTGAAAGTTGTAATAAGACAAAATAAGCCCAAATAAGAACAAAAGAGATGTGCCCATTTCCTGATGTATCTGCTGTAAACCAACCGACGTGCTCTCGGATCCCATATTTCTTGATGGTCTGGATGAGATGTTGCGCTGTATTAGATCCACTGTGATTGCCTTGAATGTTGAATGAAGGAGTCCCAAAGGGGAAAGTGAGCAAGTCATAGCAGGCTCAATGGAAGACTCTGTAGTTCAGAGTAAGAGACTGGGGGAAAACAGACTCTCTGAACTACACCTATATACTCTACAGAACAATGGAGTCTAATAGAGATAAAAGTGGAACAATAGAACAAAAGAGACAATAGAACAAAAGAACAAAGAGACAAAGATCTAGTGGGGCGAAAATTTCAACTATACAGTATATCAGCCACAACTACCAAAAGAAGTAAACATGTCAATATAAAATCAGGGAAAATCCTATAAATCCTGTAAATATTCCGGCAGTTAGGAAGCATAATTAACATGATAATCTGTACGGAATATTGGTCAAAATCATAAACAAAGTCTATGAAAAAGCAAAATAAAAAGGTGCATCAACAAGGTTTGAACCTATGCATTCTGGTCAGTGATAGATCACTGCAGCTCACTCCCCCATGATGAGATAGCAGCGTATCTCCCCCATAACTGAGCATATCACTCAGTCACAAGTCCCATCAGCCTTCTACACTTCTCCACTTGAAGTTGCAGCAGTGGTTTGGTAAGGATGTCGGCAGCCATATCATCAGTAGGAATGAAAGATGGTTCAATGAGGCCTTGATCTACAATATCTCTTAACCAATACCAACGCAAATCCAAGTGCTTCATACGTCCATGGTGTTCTGGATTCTTCACAACAGAGATGGCTGACTGGTTATCCATGCGTAGAACAGAGGGAGCATGCTGAGGATAACCAAGTTCACCAAGGAATTGATGAAGCCACACCATTTCTTTGCCAGCTTCAACTGCAGCAACATATTCTGCCTCTGTAGTCGCTTGAATCTGAAGGCCCATAGACAAGTTTAATGTCCATTGTGCCTTTGAGATAGCGGAGCAGATGCTTGACAGCTTTCCAATGGAGGGGACCAGGATTTGAGTTGAATCTAGCCAGAACTCCGACACTGACGTTCAGCCCAGGCTTTGTACTGTTTTAAAGCAGCAAAAGTATCTGACTTGCGCTTTAAGAGAATAACAGCACAGTGCCTGGTATAGTCGTCTAGGAAGGCAATCCAATAGCGATATCCACTGACAGTCTGGACTTTGACTGGACCATGAACATCGCTGTGAACAAGCTGAAGGGGCTCTGTAGCTTGATTTGAGGACAAAGGGAATGGATCGGTAGTCATCTTTCCAGCAAGACAAGGTTCACAGATTGGATCTGGAGTGGTAGAGGAGGAGAGTTTCATACCAGCTACCAGATCTTCTCTGATCAGTTTCTTGACCCCATCAAGGTGGTGGTGACAAAGACGACGATGCCAAAGGCTCAAATCAAGTGGAAGGGTGGTGGAAGAAGAGAGGTTAACATATTCCTCCAAGGGAATTGTGCATCCTTGAAGAAACGCGGAGTTATATGAGGGATCAACCTTGGCAACAAACCATACTCTGTCATTCAGTTCAAAGGTCATAGTGTCTTTGACAGTGTGAACGTGGAAACGACGATTCATTGTGAGATATAAGACAGAGAGGAGGTTGTTATGCAAGGAAGGGACATATAAGACATTGGAGAACTTGACAATCTGTGCTACTTTGCCCTCTATAACCGGTTCAAACTGCACACTGCCAATTCCCTCGGAATAAATAATAGATCCATCAGCAAGCTTGATCTGAATGCAATGGGTGGGGCCTATAGTTTCTCAACCAATGGCGATGAAAGGTCATATGAGAAGAGGCCCCAGTGTCTGCATTCCACAAAGCATAAGAATGATGCTGAGGACAAGATGAGTAAAGGGAACTTGCAGATGAGATAGAAGCAGATTGAGGAGCAGTAGGGACATCAGATTGAGCTGGTCTAGCACCTTGTTCCTTCATATTCTTTGCCAGCTTCTCTTTCAAGAAGCATTGGGGCGATTATTTGAGCAATTAGGCAAAGACGAAGAAGACAAGGAGGAAGAGGTGGTAGAGAGGGCAGTGCCCATGATATTCTGACGATTCTGACAATTGTCTTCCATGTTGTGCAGGCCACTGATGACCTTTTGCTTGTCAAAGACATCAAGAATGGAGATGGTGTGAATAACATGGTCAAAGTCCTGGGGAAGTGAGTGAATGATGGCCATGGTGGCCAGCTCATCATAGAGATCATCCAATGTGAAAGATTGGGGTGAAAACGATTTGATAACTTTGATCTGTTGATCAACTCAGTTAATCACAGCATCCAGGGACTCATCCTGGCCCTTCTGAATTGAAAGGAGACTGTGATAGGCATTAAGACGTGGTGCAGTACACTGCTGAATGAAGGCAGCCTTAAGGGTTTCCCATATCTTAACTGGATCTGTAAAACCTCAAAAATGCGGTATCTGGCTTGATAAACAAGCTAGGGATTCACTGCAGTTCAGAGTAAGAGAATATAGAGAATAGGCTCTGAACTGCGTCCTAGTGGGGCGAAAATTTCAACTATACAGTATATCAGCCACAACTACCAAAAGAAGTAAAATACTTTATGAAGTCTCCAATAAAGTGAGAGTGAAAGTCATTTTCAAGGAATGAAAAAGTTGACAAAATATCATTTTTTACATAAAACTAAAGCCCTCTCACAAAAAAAATTCTGAAGTCCATCTGAAGTGTGTGAAGTCTAAATAAAGAAATCTGCACTTTCCTGATATTACCATAGGATCATTTCATATAAGAGCATGTTCATAATAGCCATGGGGCCAGTCTTGTGTTGGAGGAGCAGCATGAAGAACATTGGGTGGTATGGCAGTTGTTGGGTCATAGGCTGCCTTCGTTTGCATCCTTATACTATCAGGAAAAGTGCACATTCCTTTTGTGTCTTTAATGTCTTATGTGTCTTACATTCTATTCCAGCACTTTTCTTAATTTTATTTCTCAACAACTATCTATTCTTTCTCCTTACTACTTTGTAGCCCAGTTTAGTAAAGTAATATAATCAATAAGTAAAATTCAGATTATTTGTGAAGCTATCTGACCTACAGTTCTTTGGCTGTAAAGACACCTAGCTTAGCTTTGTCTTTGCATTGTGTGAAAGTTGTAATAAGACAAAATAAGACAAATAAGCCCAAATAAGAACAAAATAAGAGATGTGCCCATTTCCTGGTGTATGTTGATGTACTACCAAAATTTGTAGTTGAAACACATCATGAAAATTCCTCTAATCTTCACAAATTCTACTAGGCTGCACCAAGCAGAATTTGTAGGAAGATATATGCATTTCTCTAGTTTATGAACTATGATTTTATATTTCTTCTATCAAGCACAAAGTGCTTTTGTTTAGGTTGTGACCATTGCTCATTAGCCAAGACAGACTCTATGACCTTCTTTTATATGAAATCTATGCATTTCAAAAGAGAAAGTACCTTCTTACAAGGGAAACTCTTATTCCACCTTTAATTTTGTAAGGCTTCCATCAGTAGAGGAAGCAAGTGTGGGAACTAATCTATAGTTCTTACATAATCCTATTTAAAGGATCATCAGTGGCTGATGATCCTTAGTCTAAACCTACTTGTTCAACATACCTACATTACATTACCTACAGAATCTATCTGGGTTTGGTGTATCTGGTATTGAACTAAGTTACCTACAAGACTACCCCCAACTTTACAAATTTAGCAAGAACCTTCTTTTAATATCCTTTTATTTGTGCTTTATGAACTTCTAATCATCTGGAAACTTTACAGATCTCTTCAAGAACATTTGAACAAGTAACCAAGAGCTACAATTCAGCACTTGTGCCTGAAATGATGAAGAAGAATGAAGAGATCTTACAAGGTTATTGTTCAAGAACTAAACTTAGCACTTGTACCTGGAATGATGGGGAAGAATGGAGACAAATTAAAAGTGTATTGTGATGAGTCAGCTTACCAAGCAAAATCATCATAAGACCTTTTATGAGTCATACAAAATGTGTTGAATGAAGGAGTCCCAAAAGGGAAAGTGAGCAAGTCAGAGCAGGCTCAATGGAAGACTCTGTAGTTCAGAGTAAGAGACTGTATATTGTGACTATGTGATAGGGAACACTAACCTGTAGTTCAGAGTAAGAGACTGGTGGAAAAACAGACTCTCTGAACTACACCTATATACTCTACAGAACAATGGAGTCTAAATAGAGATAACAATGGAACAATAGAACAAAAGAGACAATAGATGTCCAAATATAGAAGACAATGGGACAATGACACCATTGTCTAAGGTTGTTGCATCACAACTTCTAACAAATGGAGAGAACAATAAAAAGTTCTCCTAGGATGACAAACTAGATTAATAATAGGTTGAGTAAGCTCAGGAAGTGCTTACAAAGCAACCCTAGCTACTTGTATAAAAGTAGGTAGAATTGACACTAAAATACAGAGTTTGTTTTTCCCTCTCCCTCTAAGGATAAAGTTCCTTGTCAGATAAAAAGAACATTAGTATTCATCAGCAGCAAGTAGTCATTTATCAAGCGAAAGTTAGTGTACCTCATTTATTGTCATCAGCAGCACTCATATAGTACAATCCCAATCTAAGTACAAAAGTTAGTGTTTGTAATCCATCCTCACCTCTTACTCTTCATTGGAACAAGTCCATAGAAGGATAAGTATAAAGTTTTTTTTATTTGAAAGCTCATTTGAACCCCTATGAACAAAGGATAAGTCTCTGACTGAGAGGACTGAGATATCCTGATCTTTGGTTTTACTTCTATATTAAAACCACATAATGAACCACAACGTGTTACTGTGAGTATTGAGTGTTTTGTTGTTTTATAGTCTGAAAGGTCAGCCATGAGAAAGACATTGTGTTTATGACATGTAGAAGGTTTTGCATGATCATAGTACCCTAGATGTAATCTCTGTCTTTTGCTATGATCACATCCCTGGTGCCATTTATGTGGAGGCACCATCTCCTTCATCTATATCCATCAGGAAAAGTGCACATTCCTTTTGTGTCTTTAACGTCTTATATGTCTTACATTCTGTTCCAGCACTTTTCTTAATTTTATTTTTCAATGACTATCTATTTTTCTCTTTACTACTTTGTAGACTAGTTTAAAGAAAAGTAATATAATCAATGAAAAAAATTCAGATTATTTGTGAAGCTATCTGACTCACAGTTCTTTGGTTGTAAAGGCACCTAGCTTAGCTTTGTCTTTGCATTGTGTGAAAGTTGTAAATAAGACAAAATAAGCCCAAATAAGAACAAAATAAGAGATACACCCATTTTCTGATAACAGCCTGTACTAAGGGAGAGAATAATAGAAACCATCTATCCTAAATGGGAGAACAATGGCAAGCTGCTGTGCAATCTATGAAACATGAGAATGTCATGGAACATCAAAGAAGTGTGATTGTGTGAAATACCAGAGTAAAGATGATCCTGGTCCCAGCATCTCAGCTATGGTGATAAGATAGCTTGGGAGATATCTAAGAGACTACATTTGAGTCTTTGAGCAATTATGAGGGTCTTGACTTCTTGAATGACAATTTGCATACACGTCTATAAGGTCTTCTTGTCTGGTATGTCTTGTATGCATTCACATATACATCCTTGACTGACTTGACTAGTCTTGGAGTGTATTGAAAGGTGTTGAATAAGGCAGGTTATGAGCAGGGTTGTAACATTAGTCAATATTTTGAAAATGACTTTGTGGATAAACCAACCTAACTTTGGAAAGTGTAACTTTGTCTGCACTTTTGGGACTTTATTGTGACTTCACATACCTTTATTGCCTTTCAAAGGGAATTGTGCGATACCTGATGTCTGTTCCAGCTCTCTGTAGCTCTTCATCTCATAGTCCATTCCAAATTGCAGCAACACATATATCTGGGATGACTTCACTCTCACTATGCCCATCTGAACCATATTGAACATATTCATCCCTTTTATGCCTGTGTAATTGTTCTCAGTTTTCTCCACTAGCTTTCATATAATCCTCATGTCTACTTACTGTGCTTGTCTTTCTATGCTCCTCCCAAGTGTCCTCTGTTGTGATCCATATATCATTGGAGGGGTGACTGTGGATCTACAAACCCCAAGATATACACTGTGAATATTGTCACAAACAGTAACTGCTGCTTAGCCCCCTTGTGAGTAACATTCACCCAATCCTGTCTTGAACCCTTTGAGTAACCATTGTCCCAGCAAATGACCCTTGCATATCCCAAGATCATAATGCTCAGCATCATCACTAAATGGGCACTAGTTCTGTCATTTCTAGTTTTCCTATAATGTAGACATGAGTATCGCATACATGCTTGTTCAATGCCATCAGATCCTGAGGTTGAACTTCTCTCTTCTTAGTCATCCCAAGCCCAAACACTTGCTCTATCTGAAAGTTGCTTGGTGCTCATATCCAATTCCTACATGAGTAGATCTCCTTCAAAGACACATTCACAATGTTACACTCTGCTTTCTGTGAGCACCCTTCAAGTCATCAGGAAATGGGCACATCTCTTATTTTGTTCCTATTTGGGCTTATTTTGTCTTATTTTGTCTTATTTACAACTTTCACACAATGCAAAGACAAAGCTAAGCTAGGTGCCTTTACAACCAAAGAACTGTGAGTTAGATAGCTTCACAAATAATCTGAATTTTTTTCATTGATTATATTACTTTTCTTTAAACTAGTCTACAAAGTAGTAAAGAGAAAAAATAGATAGTTGTTGAGAAATAATATTAAGAAAAGTGCTGAAATAGAATGTAAGACACATAAGACATTAAAAACACAAAAGGAATGTGCACTTTTCCTAATGTATATAGAGAATCAGATGGAGTCTGTGACAGAATACATGGATAGCTAGACTTACCACTGGTGCCTCAGAATCAGAACCTAACCCAATGTTCTTGCAGTTGATATCAATCTTTGAAGTGTCCTTGATAGCATCTAACTTGATGTGGGAGGTTCCATATTTGAGGATATCTCTATGCTGTTCAGCACTGTAGGTGCTCTGGGCATTATAGATGAGATTGGCCTTGCATATAAACCATGCTTTATTTGTGCATTGCATTTCTCAGTAATCAGATGGATCAACTTAAAGAGATGGTTCGAGTACTGCTGTGAGTTGAGTAATTGGCACTTTGCTTCCACCTGCAATCACAACAGGATGGTATATGGACATGGGATTTATATGATGTTGAGGGGCACACTGTCCATGAGCTGTATGATAGTGCATGTAATAATGTCTTCTGGGCTTGATCTGAACAACCAATCTACACTCTCTGGCTCAATGTCAATAGCATATCATCATTTGTAGGGGTTTTCTGTTGATACCTCAGCATAGCACAAGCCATGCAGATGGAGGGAAGGATTTAACCATATATAATACATGACTTGGGCCTTGCCATAGTTTTCCATCCCTCAATCAGCACATTTGATGCCCAGCTCAGAACAAATGTAGTCGTATAATGGGGAATCAGTGCTTTTGTGCTAAAGGCAAAGGTGTCGCATAAATGGGTCTGTATCTCACCATCATCCTTTGTATGGTTGCTAGTTGTTCCTTTATGTATCTACTTTGTATTTTCTCCCATATCATTGTATTCTTCTTCCTCTGTGATTTTCCTGGAGCCATAATTAAAGAAATAAGGAAAAGGACTGACCTTAGGACAGGTGCAGACAGTTGTCACAACTGGGAGCACATGTGCTAGAAGAATGCAAAGAGGTGGAGAGTGTACCAGCTAGGAGAATACAATCTCCCACCACATCCCTACCACTAGTCTTTTTATTATTAACCTTTTTATTATTATAGAATCATAAATAAGAATGTGAATAAAAGTTTGATTTCAGACTGGGAGACATGGAGTATGGAAGGTGTCAACAAATTCGAGAATCACTTGGCGCAGAGTCTGCATCGTATGAGAGGTCAGACGAAAGTACATAAACACAGACTACTCACCTCACCACTAGGCTTGAACATGTTTTTTCCAAGCCAATCAATATTCACAGCCGACGATTTCACAAAGTAGTCGTTGCATGTTAAAAGCGAGGTGTAGAATGGGTGTAACGACGATCTTGTCATTATATCCCGTCCTACATTTTCCTTCTTGTTTCTATATACCACAAGTTCTGCAGCAATCAATGCTTCATCTTCTGCACTGTCCAGGGCAATGATCCTAAACATAGATTCAAGCACAGCCTCTGCAGCAGTCTTGGCATGAACTGCTTCATGGTCATTTTTCGACAAGTGAATTAGCAGTTTATTTCTTGTGCGACTGAGGTTTTGCAGCTTATCTACCTCAACAGTCATCAATAAATTCTCTGAGCAGGATTATCACTTACCTATATCGTATAATTCTGCTGGCCACCATTGGACAACATCTGCTGCAAGAAGATTTTGTCGAAGTTCTTCGTTGGCTGTCCGGATCTGGAGTTTCAGCGTCGCCTGCTTAGCATGATCTCCTTTGCCACCGGCAATTTTTCTGTTCTCAGCCTCGAGCTGCTTCTTTAAAGCCGTGAGATCCTTCATTGCCATCTTGGCCCACTTCTCTAGGGCTGGCCATGCCGATTCCGTGGCCCTTAACCTGTAGAATTGGATATGAATTAAAACTGACCATAACAATAGATGGAGAGAGAGACTAATGTGGAAGGAAAATCCTGCAGTTCCCATAGTTGATCTTTGTGTAACACAAGAGACCTGCATGTCACCACAAACATGGCTGAGTATTGTAGGGACGCTATATATGAGAGAAGTTGTTCACTAACAATGTATTCAAAGAACTAGTTTAACATGACCATTAATATTCATTTATATGCAGCATTTTGATATACTCACCTGAGAGACCAGTACAGCGATATCTGTTCCACAAAATAAATAATTGCTATCAACATCTGAATTAGTATTGATGAACAGTACAATATGGTCGTAGTTGAAGCTTTCTTGCAAAAGGTAGGCCATTATTTTTGAATAAAAATTTCAACCAAATTGCTTCTTGACTTTCTGTAATAGTAGTAAAATTAAAAGACCAATAATAATAATTATTATTATAAATAATATAGGTAAAATACTTCCAAAAAAATACAAAATAGAAATAAATCTAATACTATGAATAAACAAATTTGTAGTGTAACTAATATTTGAAAATAATATATAAAATGTTTTTATATTTTCAGATATATATTTATAAAGTTCTGGCATTACAATCTTATTTTTCTTCTGAGACAAAGAGCTCAAAATGATTTAAAAAGAATAATAGCTTTTTCAAAAATAAGTCAATTAGGTTATATGGTAAATTCAAATTATAGAAGATAATCTCTGCAATAATATTGAAGAAATTTGTGTTTTTAGAGTTCCACACAATTTTTTCTCCTTTTTTAAAATTAATTTTATATATAAAAAAGGCTATATTTAGCATTGAAAGAAATTAAATTTTTACTTTGAATAAATAAGCAATATATATATATATTTTTTTTTTTTGTCTTTTTTATCTGGAACCAAGGTTTTTTCAAAAGTTACAGCCAAGGTAGTGTACTTGCATACATATGCAGAAACAGAGGCAACTACATCACAGGTCAGTAGAACTGCAGACATGGTGAACACTAGATGCACACTGCACATGAACTGTGCAGGTGATATTTTAGTCAAAATTTATGTGTGCTATGAAATATACTCACATTCAAAACAAGCCTCTCATTCTGCAAGAACTGGACAAAATGAGGGAGGATAGATTCCATGTTTGTCACTTGGAGATACCAGTGAAGGGATCTGTCAGTCTGTCACTGTGTCAAGGAGAAGAAAGACATAGAAAACATTATATCAAGGAAGAACAATAAGATCTCCCATGCTACATTTCTCCTTATTGGGCAAATATTATGTTTTATTGTGTCATGATCCATCTTTCATACCCTATATTTCATCTTATTAAACAAATATTCTTATTCACTGTGTTATAATCCATCTCTCACACCCTACATTTTGTTTTATCTAGCAAGCATTATAATTCATTGTGTTATAATCTGTCTTCCACACCCTAGATCTCTCCTTATTTGACCAACATTATAATTCATTGTATTATAATCTATGTAATCTAGTACATCCTTATAGTATTGTGGTGCTCTTATTATGACTATAGTTAAAGATTATGAAAATGTTACAAGGACACCTGCCTCTAAAATGTCACACTGGTGTTGATTAAAGATGAGCTTGCCATGTTTATTCTTTGATGTCAACTTGAACTTTCTTCTTGTAATGTCCCGATTTCCAGCTATGTTTTTTCTTTACCTTTTTCGGATCTTTCCGGTCACCTACTCATGTGTATTATCTCATGCCCGGCCCTCGGTAGATAGTTATCCCTCGGCACGGCTTAGGAGTATCTTAGACCCTGACCCACTTCCTTTTATATCCCT
>QLOR01000909.1:0-19447 GCA_003313825.1 Sarcodon aspratus
GCCACGGAACCGTTAAATCCCAGTGACTCCTCCCTGCCACGATTTCTGACAGTTGAGTCCTCAGATATAATTCTATGTCCTGGTTCACGGATGCCTTGTCGACTTCGTGTAGTAAAAATACTTCGGTGTGCTCGCGTAAGAGTGGGACTCGGAATCCTGACCGAATACGTGGCTCGGGCCTGCCAGTAATGAAGAATTTGACATGGGGAATCGCATCGATGTGTTGACCCAAAAGCGAAAGGATTGCTGAAGCGGGATCTTTATCCTCACATTCGTCCAGAGCTTCTATCATAATTGTGGTATACAACCCGGTTGATTTCAATGGTCGTATCAGGAGGTTTTCGAGCTGGACAGCTGGTAACGCGTGTCCTACATTTGGGTTGGAGCTGATGATTGGAATGAGAGCAGTCTTGAACTTTGGGAACCGGCATGCAAGATCGTACGCCAAGGTTGAAAATATGAGGCTGATGTCCCGTCTATCACCAAAGTCACGAGAGCAGAAAAAGCTAGCTCCCAGTCGACCCTTTGTGAATGAACGTTCCGCAAACGTTTTGGCTACCGTTGATTTGCCGCACCCTGTAAGACCATTCAACCAATAGACTCGCTTGTCTTCGTAATCAGCCTCCCATTCTTCGATGCGTCGTAGCTCTTCTATTCGCGTGCCTGTCAGACATGTTTTATGGCTGGAAGACTGAAATCCTGCGGACTTGACATGCGGTAGCTTATCAAGAAGCAAAACGTCTACTTTAAAAGATAATCAGATATGCATGAGAGTGATGGTGATGATAATACCGTTTTCCTGCTGATTATGAGAGTAAGACGTCGTTATACTACTTCAATAGTTTATAACACACCTGAATCTCAACACTAACGTTAAACTGATCTCGTCCAACTCTATTGAAGACACCGTGGCTAGCGTCAACATTCTTGGCTCCTGCAAATAATCCAGAACGAGGGAGATTTACGTCAAAAGACGCAGATCGCTGATCAGGTGGGAAACGCTGGGATGGACCTGCGCACCCCTCCGTGTTCTCAATGCTTTCGGGCAATATCTGGTGGGAAACACGCTGAAGAGACAGCTACATGGCCGCAAGGAAGGTCAGAGTTTGGCCAATATACATTATTTTGGACATACTTGGTTGTCAGGCGGCGCATTGTAAATGCCTAGCGTCGGTTGATCACGAAAGGGAGTATCTAATGCGCCAGCCATGGCCATCGTGCTGACATCTGACTCAAGTTCTGCTGCACGAAGCTGAGAGGGTGATGGCGCAGAAACGGATGTAGTTGCTTGATCAGAATTGTATCCAGACTGCTTGTGTCCGCGACGCAGTGTAAATTTCGTAGTGGCACTCGAACCTGATTGGGTAAGAGAAGTAGGAACGGCGAGACTAGTTGTATTCTGGCCAGATTCCTTCCTGAAGCCCAACGTTGCCTTGATTTTCTTCATTGGAGATGGGCGGTAGTAGTGAGGTAGGAGGGAGACAGGACGAGTTGGCACACACCAACCCGAGTCGGAACGTCAGTCTATGCAAATAAGCTCCGGCACCAATCCACTGCATATTGACGAAGGTCACAAAATCATAAAGTGGTTTCCGAATCCCATCTCTCTGGTCATTTTGCTGCCACTCTCTCCCTTAACAACTGATACAAAACTGACCGCCTGATAACATATACTTGACAACTTGGTTCTCCAGCTGTTAAATGAGAATATTATTTGCTAACGACGGTCCCTGGCATACCGGATTCGGAGAGAAAGGAACATGTAACACCCAGGATTTTCGAAGAAGCAAATAATCAAGACCGCATTGAACGACTCGTGCATGTATCATATCATACTATGGAACGCCGCCCTGTCAACTCTGAGCATATATCGTGGAGTCCGGATACTCGTCGAAGTCGGAAGCACCCTCTCCGACGAGATGCCAATAACCGTGATCAAGTCTGGCTTCGGACCAACTGAGCGCAATCAGAATGGAAGCTTTGTCCGAGTCTGCGCATATCAAATCCTAATGATCTGCGGATGGAGGATCGTACCCTTACCCACAAGTCAAAATGTTCAATACTCAATTCTCTGGCCCCTAATAAGCGCACATTCTAAGGAGACACTCTGTAGGAGGAACCAAATATGTAGTGTCCTCAGAGCTCAAGGTTTCTCATTCTCGATCGGAACCGTATTCAGAACTTTGTTAGCCCGCTACAAAGAATTATCGTATGGAAGCTACGCATCTACAAAAATGTTCGCGCCTATCGTACGTTTACAAGATATGACAATCTCAAGGAATTTTACGAATTAACGAAACAAACAATAATCACACAAGTCATAAGGGAAATTCACCGTCATCCTTCTGGTCATGCTTCTCGCTCCGAGTCGCATATCTATGTTGATTCTCATTGGAAGGAGGAACCTCGCTATGACCCTTCTCTGACTCTTTTCCAACAATGACAATCGAACCAGCAGAACCAGTAGAGGTACGACGACCTCTCCTTTCCTCCGATTCACCACGTATGAAACGAGATTTGGTTTCGTCGGACCATTCAGACAACCCGGCTCTCCCATCTGCTCGAACAAGGACGAACAAGCGCACGGAGAGGTACGTGGAGATAACAATCGCTGATATCCCTGCCGATAGAATGGCAAGTCCGGACAGAACGGCGATAAGAAGCGAGGCTGTGATCAACGACCTCAGGGCCGATTCACACATATAACCTTGGAAAGAAAGGACCGCTTACAGAAGAACGCGATGGCCAATGATGACACAACCAATGCAAGAAACAGTGCGGTGAATATCAGCGAAGTGAGAACGAAGACAGAGAATGCTCTGGAACGTAAAAGACATAGGGGGTCAAGAAGCGTATGACGAGTCAGGGGAAATGATAACGCACATGAATGAGAGAACAGGTAGGATACTGAGCAGTGCGAACGTAGCAAGAAACGTCTGAAGAATCGTGTTTCATGGACAGTATATCTATCATGACTAGTTGCACCCACAGCGGTGATAGGATACTTTTTAAATGCACCTGCTCCGAACTGCATGGCAGGAAAGGCATAATCTTGTTCAACTCTGGAAACCGACGCGTTCAAAAAAGCTTTGCAAATTGGCTGAGAACTGTACCGTTCAAATGCCCGACGGACTCTGTAGGCACTCTTCTCGAAATAAGACTGCAGTTGGTTTTCGTTACTCGATGTCATTGTGGAAGTTGATCGCAGGGATGGCAGTGCAGTGACGTGCTTGAAATTTATGCACGCTGATTGGATGTAAGATCACGTGTGAGCGGGGCCAGCTAATTTGGATTTCAAACTGCTCCAGTTGCCAACTTTGTGCAGGTCTCCAACGGACGGATTTGACGGGTAGAACGCTGTCGGTGATGTCGCACAGATCCGTTCTTGGTGAGCACTTTGCTTGATTTTTAAGGTTTTATTTATACAAGCAAGATGGAATGCGGTGCTCAGCACTGAACTTCGAATACTAAGCTTGACTATGCTAGTGCCACGTGGCGACGAGACTCGGTTTCCAATTATGGAAAATTGTGGCACAATGAAATTACCCTCTCTCTCGGCTCGGATGTCGGAAAGGTCAGAAATATATTTGTCCCCGTTCAGTGAAAACGGATAGGAGCCAAAGCTCTAGATAGGCCCAGTGCGTCCGCAATATACACCTCTGACCTCGATGAAGATGGGAAGTTTAATGTCGTCTTCCCCCCTCCCTACTAGCGTGCCAACCCCAACACCTCTCTTTGATCCTTCCAATCACCCAAGTAAAGTGGTGTGGAGTGGATCTGTCCAAGATTTTCTATCTTATTTAGTCTTCTCTTTCAACCTCGACAGTTGGCATCTCTGTCGGGTACAACAGCGCAAAGACCCTGTCGAAAAGAACTCACCCCACGAATGTATCACGCTCCAGGTACAGACCGCCGCTTTCGTCCCTGCTGAGCGTTGGATCCGATTAGACAGATATGAAGACTCTGTATTGCACAGTCAACTATTGGGATTTCCATTGCTTGCTCACAACTTCTTCCCAATTACCTACACAGGTCCCAGAAGATTCTGATACTGTCCGTGTGACTGTTGAAGAAACCGCGCTATGGGACGATCGAATGTCATGTGTTGTTGAAAGGGAGGTGACCTATCACCATCTCCCTCCAAGCTATCGTCCGCCGTTTTCACGGATCCTGGCACTCCTCCAAGTGATCATAGAGAGGTATCCGGTATATGACCTCGCCCAGCATGGTGATCAATGGCACGCAAATGTATTCATAAAGACCATTGCTACCACATTTCCGTCTGGACGTTATGTCTACCCCAAGCGTCCCAGCAAGTACAGGTCACTTCTAGGCATCTTCCCGCGTATCAGCTCTTTTGTTAAGCCGCACCCGGAGCCCGCAAACAACACCAGTATCGAAGACGTTATTTCCAAATGGGAAAGGTGTCAGTTTCTTCCTCAACAATTGGATAAAGTATTTTTGGAGGAACGGTATCCTGCCGTGAACTTGACCTTTGAGGTAGGGGACGCCTTTGTGTCTCCTCCAGGACGTGATGTAGGTGTCATCATGTCTCTGCTCTTTTTCGTCTAATGAGGCCATTTTTTACAACAGAAGATTCCATTACAACTTTTTTCATCACACGATGGCAGCGGCGAGGATATGTACACGAAGCTGCACAAACAGTTGGATCCTGGACCCTCTCAGCGTCCATCCAAATTCGGTGTCCGATTCAGTGACCGTTCTGGCCTTTGCACCCTGGTTATCGACTTTGGTAGCAATGAAGACGGTTGGAGTCAATTTACTCGTTGTCGTCAGGCAACAGAAAAAAATCTTCTTGGTACGTACCATTGGCAGGTGTAATCAGTCTCATATTGTAACGTCACGATTCCCAAGATGCACCGCAGGATGTTCAAGTTGATCTGAAAGTTGAAAGCACAGCCTACTTGACCTTCTCAGAGCATAGTAGACAGGTTCTCATCCATCGCCCAACGGTTCGTCCTTTGATTGACTTGTTGCATCATGTAAACCGATCATTGTATTTTCTTAGCCTGATACTATCGGTCAGGATCACTTGCCGTTGACCAAGTTCGTTCCCTTTGACATCTGGCAAGGTCGTATGACTGGGAATGTTACATACGAGGCAGGTCCCACGTCTATGATCGAAACATAGCTCATGTTTCAACTTATTGTAGCCACCGAACGAATCCCATCTTGGGAAGCTGTACTCATCTGAAAGGGATACTGCGACTGTCAAAGCCAGAGATTTTAGCGGACGTCACAGTATCCGGCTCGTGGTATCGGATAGCGGTGGTAGGACTGTGTATGAAATGACATTTGAAGGACGGTCAATGTGGAAAGATCGTTGGCAGATGTACATGAGTGTGCTAAAATCTGATTGAAATCCCCACTCTGTTTTATCTTGATGTCAATTAATCAACTTCTTCGGTAAAATTCGAGTTATCCATGAAACAGGATGGTTTTCTGTGAAACCACTCGAAAATTGACTGATCGGTCTCGAAACGAGACCAAAGCCAGGGGGATATTTATAGCAAGGATCCAGTCTCAATACGACAGAGGACGCGACCCAATATACTAGGTCATGATCTATCAACAATTGTAGTCCGAAAGCTCGACTTGTCTTGCATGGAGTCTGAACATCAACCGTCAGGATTACTCGTCACAATATCCTGCAGTGTACTATCGCTCACCATTGTTGGTCTTGTACTCCATAATCGTGGAAGGAGGCAAATTCAAAGCTTTCCGTACCGTATCCCTACGCGGAGTCACCAGTCAGCACAGAATCAAGACAAGAGAAACCGAATATCTTCCCACCTTATTTTGTCTCTCACTTTTGGGTCTGCCTCATACCTATTCCAAACGCTAATAATATCTTCACTCTGTCTTACACTTATTGTACATCCGCATATACCAGGCCATTCTGGTCCCTCTTCCCCTATCGAATCCTCCCGAGCCGAGTTTCGCGAATGCGAACGTATCTGTGCCGGGGCTGGGAGTGGCTCATCGAACTGGTCTCCGATGATAGCCAAAATGAGGTCTTCCCAAAGACGGTCCGCAACGCCTTTCTTCAGCCTTATGATCCACTTTCCACCCGTGATATTCAACGGGTCCTCCCACACCGGTCGGCGTACCCCAGAGTGGAATAAAAGGTAATCGGTTGTTGGGAGAAGCGACGATGGCGGGCTGAGATGGGTCCACAGTGACCAGAACGATTCAACCTGTTACGCGCAGCAGCGACATGTTGCTTTTTAGTCGAGTGTAAGAGGAAGATAGGGGATGTAAGGACTGACGGAACTGAACGCGGATATCTTCTTGATGCCTTCCTCGTAATTCGTGATTTTGTTACCTGGAGCGCGTTGTTGACGGAACCAGAACACCCATCTGGTTACGTACGATATTAACAACGGTAAGAGAGTGCGTAAGTAAATTAGCACCGAACATTACGAACATACGTATTTCTCAAGGGATGGATGGAGTTGCCATTCATCGTACCACCGGTACCAACGCCTGTAGCCTTCGCAGCACTTCCTGATGCAGATTTTTCATCGGTTGGGATAAGAGAGGGCGAGAAATGCTTTGAGGATAGTGCGCGGGGGCGACCCCCACCTCCGGGTCCCGACGCTCCCAGCGAAGCGGAACTTGCATTTGACGCAACAGCATGGTTGGAGTCCTTCGACGAGGCGTTCGCGAGGAAGCGAGACTGAGAGTGATTGGAGAAATAACTTGCAGACATAGCAAAAACCCAAATAGAGGTACAATTTTAGTCCGCAAGCCTAAAAAAACGCGTTCGGGCTTACATGAAAGCGATCAACTGTTTCTGCTCTGCGCACTGCGACAACACGCACCAATGGTGAAGCTCATGCTACGACCTGAATGGAGGCCCCGACCTTTCTCCACATTCCTGGGCTTCCTGGATATTAAAACTGGGGTGATTATTGCGTTGATGTTTACCGTATGTCTTGCGCACATTCCTGGATGGGGAAATGTTTGATTTCATAACAGCTGTTCAACAAAGTCGCTGGAGTCTACGGCCTCATTGCTGTACTGACCGGCGCAGGAGGTTCTGCAGCACAGCTAACTCTATACATTTACTCTACTGTCGCTCTCGTGGCACTTGGATGGGGCCTCAAAGCAGTACGGAAGGTACGTCACATTACACAACATCAATATAACACCTACATATCATTGTGAAAAACCGTCTCCAGGAAGACCCTAGAAGCACGCTATATTTTGCCCACATCTTTTTCGCCGATCATATACTTTCAACGTCGTGGACAGTATTCTTCGCTGTCTCTTGGTGGGTATACACCCCACACGACGGACGTCGCGTGTCTAACTCGCCAGCACAACAAGCCATTATCGACAACTACCCTGGAAAGCACCAGGACATACCTGATGACCGGCGAGCAGAACTGGCGATGGGACTATGGAATCGCGAGAAAGGATCCGCTCTCACTCTAATTGTGCTAGGGTGGCTGCTCAAAGTTCGTTATCTGTGCTAGCATTTAAAGAGTCATACACGAACCACTGACCAATACGATTCAGATATACCTCGCACTGTTATTATATTCGTACGCTAATCATTTGCGCAAGGGCACATACCGAAATCTCCCTTACGCCCGCCCGAACGTGCCTTCAGAGCAATCTGACATACCTCTTGTTGGAGAACAGGACTACGATGAGGACATTGAGGACTTTTACCGAGTTCCGATACGCACTCCACAGTCCTCATCACATCCTCCAGCTCCTCCCAACGGCGTGGCTGGCTCTTCGAACTTTGTTAGTCATCAAAGCCGTTCTTCTCGGTCCTCTCGGAAAAACCATTCATTATCGTCCAAACCCCATTCGCTCTCGAAATCTCAGAGCGGTAGAAGTGCGGAGGATTTGGAAAACGAAGTGCTGTTTGATGAGAGCGAGAGTGGAAGCAGTGCAAGATCGAAGTACGGAGGACAGGAAGTTAATTCAACAGAGGACGAACATGCGCCCCTGGTGGGTGAAGGGCAACCTGGTCACGCTGCTTCTGATAGAATATAACGGGAGTACTTCAAGGTGTAATAGTGTAGTAAATTGCGGATATCCTGCGGGGGCGAAAAGCAACATCTATAGCGTGTAGTACTTTCTGATTTTATAATGCCTCCTGCCTTCGGCAGAAAAACTGAGAAGATTAATATGTGCATTTGATTAGGCATTAACAAATAGTAAGGCAATGAATGGACAACAAGATCGACGCCAATCCTACGGCTGCCCCACCGAATTCAATATTACAACTTCATGGGAGGCACTTGCGAAAGATCGAGGAGAGCTGCAGCATCAGTTGGAATACGACTACGAAATGTCCATGGGGAACTTCGGAACGAGCTGATGATGCGATAAACTTGGTAAGGTTAATCGTCCAACTGAATGTCCGCTTGATCTTCCGGGGCTTTCTCTTCGTCTCCCACCGTTGCTCGACTCGGAGGATCTATTGTCTCGGGACCTTTTTCTTCTTCCGTATTTATTACGGGATTGGGATCGTTAGGGGTAGCTTCCACTGATAAATTTGCCTGTTGCTCTCTTCGGCGTTTCCATCTTGCGATAGGATTGAGTATCAGATAAGCCAAAAGAACGATACCATCGAGCAGCTGTATCGCCGCCGCCTCTGAGTATACATTGAATAGATCATAGTTGAACATGCTTACGACGATAAGGCCATAAGCTGCTCCTGCGATGGGATCAAATGTCTCCTTGAAGGCTAATGAAATGATAGAAAAGACGCCGCCGGACCAGTCGATGAGCATAAAGATCATAGATATACCGATGACTTCTCCATGTTTGTATATCTCGTAGTATTGGGGGCTGTGCCCATTGAAATTCAGCCCCGATATCTTCGAGAGAGAGAAACACATACAAAAGTCCAGCAGCCAGGAATATAGCGCTTAATATCCCGAAAAAATGTATAGGCTTCTGGTTGCCTGTCTTCAGAGCAGGCTGGACAGACGGTCGATGAGTTGGAAAGATGGAGTAATGTGAGGACGAAGGGACATACTCGAGTTGCAAAGACCATGCCGACTTCAAAACTGGCCACAATGGCTAAGGCAGTAAAGAATATCACGAGACAAGTAATCAATGGACGCCTTCGGCCATAATACTGGCACTAGAAGAGAGGTGAGTACCAGACTTCGCCGGCTTGGAAAGCGCAAAGACGATTACCTGAATCCAGGACACCGTCGACAGGGTAGTGAACAGCTGACTCTGTAGTATTAAAGGGAAGTTCAGGTTCTGGGTAATCACGTATACTCCGAGGAACGAGCCCGCCATTGCCCATAACAGTCTAGAGTGGATGAAGGTAAAATTACCTGAAGCAGTGAACTGCTGAGACGCATCTCACAGAAGATATTCGGATAATCCTGTAGTAGACTTGGTGCGATGGCTTTTGTATATCTGTGGAATTAACTGCACGCTCCAGCCTATAGTACCTATGGCACAGGGGCATAGTGAGGACCACAAAATGCAGCAGCGCATTTGGAAAACCGAACTCACCAAGCGTACCAAAAACGTTCTCAGCTACAGCATTTACCACCATAATGGGGAGTATAATAACAGTTGAAGGGGTGGCTCAAACTTGCAGAGGAAAGCAGATGGGATGGTTATGTGGGTTGTATAGCCATATGGACGTTTCACATTCAATATTTCTCCGGGACCTGAAAAAAATGAACGATTATGATGATACCGAAGGTGGTGACAGAAATTGTATACCACAGGACGTAACTAATAAATTGAAGAAACTCGAAGTCCGGATGGGTCGCACGCACTGAGGCCAACTTGAAATGCATTCTCAGACGCATGTGATCCCCAAGCATCATGGGTTTCATATGTGACGCAGACTCGGATCCCATTTCTATATATCACAAACTACAGTTAAAGTCCGACGTCGGGCCGCGTCTGTCCGCTTCGTTCCAAGAGAGGCGGCACAATGATTCGACTTGTATGGATGGCCTGATGAAGCTGTTGACACGCATGTCCAAATAACGAACATTAAATAATTGGATGCCTTTCCGCAGGCAGATTCACAGATGTTAGATACAGAACGCGGATTTTGTAACCCTTACGGCATAAATCTATACCAAATACAAACAGTAGCGCGAAATTTACAGATTTATGATATTTAAAGTTACAGACTCGTAGACACTGATATTGTTGTCTACCAGTATCTTCTTGGTGAAGAGCAAATTTCTCACTGGCTCCAATGAAGGTAACCATCACTATGTTGACTAGGACAACCAACATGGACGTCTTTTCCACCTCAGGAGGTGAAATAATCAAGATTCAGAAGGTTCAACGGCGGCAGACGACGACGGCGATCAATTGATATTGCCAAAACGAGGAGGTGGAGTCTCAAATTACGGATGCGACATCTGGAAGGGGGGTACCCCCTCCAGATTTCGCGTCTGTAAAATTGATGGTGGCACCGAATCAATGGTCGGGGGTTTGATACTTACCATATTTAGTTAATTTAAACTCTAATCTGGTTTGTAAACGTTACCCAACGGAAAGGCATCCATTACTTAGTTGCACCCGAAATTTTAGAACGCCGCGAAACCCCGACAATTTGCCTTTTATTCATCGTTGTGACGAGCACTTAACTTCTAACCAAGACAAATGACTATTCTGAGGCTCATCACATCAAATATATCATAAAGACAGTTGTATAAATTAAAAATAATAATTTAATCGGAATGAAATAAGCCCCTTCAAGGGAAAGTGCGATATGAGAGTAACAGGATCTGTACACATCCTCTGCGCCATTTATTTTTAAAAGTAGTCCGTAGTAAATGGTAGGTCGTCCATCAAATCATCCTCATTTCCCTGTATATCACTGTCGTCTTAGTGGTTGAAACCTAGCAAAGCAGCATGTCACGTACCCTCCTCAAATGGTCTTAACGGGTTTAACGGGCCCAGGCACCGTAGTCGTAGGCATATCAGGATCGTCAGAAATGGAAGGGTTAGGGGATTCAGATGGCAAAGGGTAATATACACTTGACCATCCAGAAGGTTTAGGGGCACCAAACGATCCAGAAGGGTGAGGAGCACCGAATGATCCAGAGGGTCTAGGTGCACCAAACGATCCGGAAGGTCGAGGAGCACCAAACGATCCAGAGGGTTTCGGGGCCCCAAATGACCCAGAAGGTCGAGGAACACCGAATGATCCAGAGGGTTTAGGGGCACCAAACGATCCGGAAGGCCGAGGAGCGCCAAACGATCCAGAGGGTTGCGGGGCGCCAAGTGACCCAGAGGGACTGGGGACACCAAACGATCCCGACGGGTCAGGGAATCCGGTAGAATCTGTAAATGATGGGGCTAGAGATGCAGAACCAGAAGGACCCCCTGGGAACCATCCGCCGAAACTGGGGGTGGAAGTGACCCAAGATCCAGAATCCGTATTGGATGGGGCTGGAGATTCAGAACTGGGAGGACTTCCTCCTGGGAACCATCCGCCGAAACTGGGGGTAGAAGTGACCCAAGATCCAGAATCCGTATTGGATGGGGCTGGAGATTCGGAACTGGGAGGACTTCCTCCTGGGAACCATCCGCCGAAACTGGGGGTAGAAGTGACCCAAGATCCAGAATCCGTATTGGATGGGACTAGAGATTCAGAACCGGGAGGATCTCCTCCTGGGAACCATCCACCGAAACTGGGGGTAGAAGTGACCCAAGATCCAGAATCCGTATTGGATGGGGCTGGAGATTCAGAACTGGGAGGACTTCCTCCTGGGAACCATCCGCCGAAACTGGGAGTAGAAGTAACCCAAGATCCAGAATCAGTCGAGGATGGAACTAGAGACCCGGAAGGTTCTGCCAAATCACTAAGACCTAGTGAAGAAGGAACGACTGATCCAGAGGGGTCAGGGAATCCAGCCGAATCCGTAGAAGATGGAACTAGAGACCCGGATGGCTCTGGAAACCCGCCAAAAGCAGAGGAAGACGGGACCAAAGATCCTGAAGGGTCAGGGAATCCAGTCGAAACCGTAGGAAACAAAGTTAGAGACCCTGAAGGGTCCGGAAAGGCACCAAAACCGGACGAAGAAGGGACTAAGGATCCAGATGGTTCGGGGAATGCAGAAGAAACGAATGTTGGCGTCATGAATGATTTAGAATGATGAGGATCTCTAAGAGAATATGAAGAGTGATATCCTGGGTGATGTCCTGAGTGATGTCCTGGGTGATGGAACATATCGGGCGACTTTAATTGCGTAGTTAGTATTTGAAGACCATGGTAACAGAGAGGATACAGAGAGGGGCTTACATTGTAATCATTAGTAGACTCGTTACCAGTTTCCAATGTTAGACCTATGTCGATGATGGGACGGGAAGCAGCTAACAAGGACAGCGACAAAGCAACGAAAGGGACGAGGGAGGTAAGAGACTTCATGATGGATGGCGATAAGTTAAGTCAGATGAATGTGCCGTTGAAAATGTCGTTATACCCTCGAGGTATATCTTAGAGAAAAGCGAAAAGGCGAAGTGGTTGGATCGAGAACTACCACAGGTTTATATATTGCACAGATTCCATTGCGTGATCAAGATTGATGCATTCGAGTCCAGAACTTGTAAGAGCAGCGGGAGCATAACAGAATCAGCCTGAAGGTGGAGACGGCCATACAGTAAAACGTTGTCACGAGGAAAGAAGAAGATGCGTGGGTTCGTAGGTTTCCGAGGGCTCCAACGTCGTCAAGCAAGCATAGCAGTACATAGTTCATCACGATCAAGCACCTGGGTTTGAATATCAAGACAAGGTGCTGCAAGCGCCGCTCTACCATGGAGCTACGTCCGAGCTGTATGATTGTGTTTAAGTCAGCAGGAATAGGGATAACGAGCATCAAGTCCCCAGTCGAGTTGACCGATGCAAGGTCTCCTTGCACGAAAACTGTTTCCTTGTGAGTTCGCTGCTTGCACACGAAAGCGGAGTACTCGGTTCCGATTTGAATTGTGGAAGGCGGTATGTTGTTGCACATGCAGGTTAAAGCCTAAAACAAAAATAGAATTTCGAAACAACCCACCGCGTAATGTTTGGAGTGTGTATGGTGGCAAATGGAGTAACGTCGCATGAAGGGGTTGAGGAATGTGATGCTAAGTGATTCGGCTGATTTCGAGCTTCAAGTTGATGTTACAGAGAACCTGAGAATAAATACGGGAGACTTGACAGCCTGCTACTGCAAGTGAGGAATACTAGAAAGTGAGATTTTTTCTCACCTCAGGTTGCACAGAATGTTTGAGGATTGAGAATATATGAGAGGGATGATTGATGAAAGGCGGAGCCTTGAGCTTGCATAGCCTGAGTGAAATCCGCGTCGCACGCCAATCAAAGTGTACTGTGTGGAATACCAGCACAAGCATGCTTCTGCGCATGCTTGGGAACTTGCTTGGGAACGATTGTCGTATGATTGAGGAAAGTTTCATTACCTGTGCGTAACCATACTTCAATTTAATTTGCCTCTGATGCATTTTTTGACAAACTTCAGTTGCAAATAAAGCTAGAGCCAAAAACTACTGACCGACTATTAGGAAGCGTTCGTGCAAAAATTATACAGTCAAAGTTATTAGTAGTGAATGACTTACTAGTAGAGCCTCGGTGTCCGAGTCCCAGACTCATCTTGTTTTTCTCTCCCTGTTCTTTGCTTCCTTCATATTTCCAGCACGACGGGAATTACCCTCAACCTAGACGGCCACTCTCGCTCAACTACTAGGCATACGTTTTCTAGCTGAATCAGCGCCTAGATACTCAGAAACTAGTGTAGGGAAAGGCAGACTACTAGGTCCAGTGAGATTTCCGTCATCGGCACAGCTTTCGCTCTAATAGTAACATGGTCAACCGTTCTCATTGTGAAAGCAATCAACTTACAGCTCGAGATCCTCTTGGGGCATCAATAGAGGAACCTGGTGACCAACCTCTGGTGGAATCTCGACCTTTGATAACGTTCTAGGCTGGTGGGACCGCTGACTCTCTAAATCTGCGACAGATGCTTCACAACCGGCAGCTTCAGTCACATGGGTTGTGCATTAACAAGTCTGTCCTTGGAGAGGCTCCATAAGCTGGATCAGCCGCAGAATCTAAAGAACGAGCTCGCATTGACGAACGGAGTGTTGGTTGCCATCCAACACTATGATCATGCTATTGTATGAGGAAACTCTGTTTTATCTATTTTGTGATAACGCGCAGAGGCACAATAAACATGTGAAGTTGATATCGATTATCTTTGTTTGCACGCTCATGATATCTTTTATTTTGATTAGTGTTGCGTGTCGTAGTCAAGACACATCGGAGTTACTACAAGCGCGAGAATTTATGCCTGGCACTTACATAGTGAGAATCCCTCTCACTAAAAGCTCTTCTCCGTCTAAGCGCATTCGGACTCTGCCGCGGCCCAATTTACTACGTGTTACTAGGGGTTCTCGTGCTGCAGATTCCGGCAGATTCTAACAACAGGTCTACGCCTGCACTGGAGTAACTGCACACTGTTCAATAGCCAGATGTTTGGAGCACGACCTTGTTGCGAATGAGCTCGAAAGGAGAGTACATTATGCATGTAATCAACGGTGACGAGGCTCTAGATATTTGCCGTCATCGAGTTGAGTGTTTGGTTCTCAGTTTCTGTGTCCAATTCCAAGTTCACAATAACATCCTCTCAAGATCCCGTCGTCTCGTCACCCTTGGACTAGATATTTTGATTTATTGGTCGTCAGCATGCATGTCGTTATCTCGATGCTTTAAACCTCAACCTCCGCAAGCTCATTGTTGGGCTGGTCGGTCCAAGAAACTATTTTGGGACTAGGAGATATATTGACCATGTTCTGCGGCATTCAAACACGTTCAGGACGACAGAATGTCTTTAATTTGTAGCTGTGTATTTGCGCAATACCTTGATTCAGATCGCGGTCATTTCCACTACATGCTCATATGCTGCATCCACAACAAAGCCAAACCCGTCCAGAAAATCTGTTTTAACGAGTAATGTACTACTAAGCGCTGCTGTTCTGTAAACAGATTACACTTCTTCAATTCTATTGTCCTCATCATCATCATCATCTAATTCAATAATCCCCGACTCTTCACCAGTGTCTGGACCTTCGTCTCGTTTCAACAAGTTTACCAATCGCTCTATGTGTTCTGAAATCTGGACGGCCCACATCGTAAGACGTCTCTATCCTCCTAATAAACCTATTCTCTCACCTTTTCATCAATCTCCACCTCGTGTGCAGTCTTGATAATCTCGTAAACACCATTGTTTCTCATATAGTCTCGCCCCCATCGAGTGGTGCAAAGCAGCAGGAGGGTTTCGACGTGTGTCAACCGAAGCACCGAATCTGGTTCTCGTTTTTTCGTTGGAGGTAGTAACTGCAGAGCTGCAGGAAGTTTTTCCTGATCCTGGAGGAAAGTTATGAACGATCCTACGAATACCTGTTAAAACATACCTCCAGATCGAACTCTTCTGGACCTGCTAGAGGCAATAAGATGGACGGCAATATATCTATTCCCTGACATTCTTGCGTCAACGGAGGTATAGCAACGAGTTCCGAATAAGGGTTCAGTAAGGCATGGTGGGCAGGTACATGGAAGGCACAATTCCTGGTCACAATTTAGGAATGATGGGCCACGAGAAAAATCGGTACAAACTTGATCGTTGACGCCACTCCACCACGGCGTATCGTATCTTTATGTTCTGTGAAAACTGTGATTTTTGCTAAAGGGTATTCAACACCTCCATCCGCTTCGAGCGCCTTGACAGATCTGGGAGTTAGGAAGAACATCCGGCCAAGAGGTGTCTGGCAGAATGTCAACAACCTGAGATGAGGGGTAGAGTGTGGCTAGCAAACCGTGCTCAAATTGGCTAAAACACTAGCTAAGAAATGAAGTTGGCCTTTGCGCTTGCGTTTTTCGATGTCCTGGTTTTCATCAACCAAAGCACCTTGAACAAATGCTTCTAAAAGAAGAGGTAGTGCCGGGACATTGCGTGTGTTGCCTGCAGGTCCAGCGGGACAAGTTCCAGACCGCGACTCAGTAGGGTAGTAGGAATCAGACATTGTGTTGTCGACAATTATCGGCACCGTCATAGATATCAAGATAGAGCACGCAGTGGTAGATGCTGATAGGTTAGACAACAGCATGGAAGCAAGATCGGCCAGGATTGCCTGTGAGTTCTACACAACATTATAAGGAAGATATATCACGCAGTATAAACGCGTTGCAGACCAGAATATAAGACACCAGGAATTGGAGAAAGGAGGGTTCCGACAAGGCCGTGACCATCAGCGACGAGTCCGACAGATTGACCAAGGCACGGAATGCATCGTGGGCAATCGCCTGTACATCCCCTCAGCAGAGATCTTTGTGATCTTTCAGACTGCACCACACACAAGTTGATCCCGACACAAAAGCTTTAGGTCACGAATAAGTTCCGAATCTTGTGACTTTTGCAAACCACCAGCGTGCAAACCAGCAAAGAATATAGCGCGAGAGGGTGCTCCTTTTGGCGTCTGACCTAGTAAGTTGGAAAGTGCGATCTGGCGAACTTGTGGATTGCGATCATGAAGGAAAGGTAGCAACTGCGTTGGACAAAGTAAGATTTTTTAAGAACCTCAAGGTTCACAATCAGCACGAACCTCTTGTAGTTGTGATTCCATTTCTCGCCAAGTAACGTGAGGTGTAGAAGACCATACAAATCGAGTAGACAAAGAAGGCGCAACTTACCCTCGGCGCGGTCACTGCCACAACCTTGTCAACCGGAGAGCAGGCCATAGGCTTCGTCATCGACAAGTCGATGGCAAACTACAATCTTACACGCTATGTCGAGAACCTCTTAAAGAACACCGAGTCGTTGTCGCCCTCGTTCACCGTACATCTCAAGAGTGCTCACTGGTGCTTGAATAACTTCAACGCGGGTGCCAAGTTTGCCTATAACCATCAAGTCGCGGTCTGCTCAGAATTCCTTGTTACGTCGTCATTTAGCTGATAGGTCAACCTGTTAGTCTTTGCTAGATGATATTCGTGCTCAGCGTATCCCTGTGGATTTACTTGAATTGTTCGATTCTGAGAAGGTCCCATTCTATGAGGGTATGTCTCTTGATCATTCATTCGCCAACAAACCGCTCGGTACTGAACTGTTCTCAAGGATGTCTAGTTGTCGAGCTTCGGGATTACCGTCCCAGAGACAACATAGATGACTTCATCTCAAGCCGGGTCGTTCTTCAGCCGAACTCCGAAACGTTGTGGGCTGACACCTGCCAATTGAACCAGAGGATGGGATACAAATGGTCGGACCAGGAAGCCTTGGACGTTGAAGCCCGCGTCCTCGTAAGTTTGTTACAAGCGTATAGATTGTCCCTAATCTCGTCTCTCAGTTGGCTACCGCACCTCCTCTATGTCTTGACCCAGACCCACACTTGGTTCGCGCAGCAAACAGTACTCTCAGAGTTTCGGTCCCTACTGCGCCTGCTTCACTGAAACGGAAAGCTCCGGCTATGGATCCAGAAGAAACGGCGTTCGAGAAGGTCAGACGAGCGAAGATCTTGCATTTCATGAGGCCTAGCGCCAATAAGCCAAAGAAGTATGTCATTCTCTTCACTGCATGTGCTGGGCTCATATGTATTCAGTTGGAAGGTGCTCGAGGCAATCCAGAGGAAGAAACTAGGTATTCCAGCAACTGCGCCGCCTGTACCTCTTTCCCAGCCTACTCCTGCACCCCAGCCACCCTTACCACAACCCACTCCTGGTTCTAGTACACCTGCTCCGCAGTCCACATCCCCTGTATATGAGGATCAGAGAGGTCCTAGGAATGGGGTCAGCTCAGCTTCGCCTGTTACCGGGGGTGCACCAACACCTGTACCCCAAGCCAGGGTTGCTGCTCCTTCGTATCAACAGGACTCCCCTCCGCTGCCATCCCAATCTCCATCCAAGGTTGTTCCTACCCCCAGGCAACCATCTGCCGATCCGCATAAGCAGGTTCCTTCTCCACAGAGTCAGCCACAGGCTACAACACCATCTGTTCAACAACCACAACAGTCGCAGACACCTGTACAACCAACACAACCTCATGCGCCATATAATATCCCCAACTTTCAACCGACCATTCCACCCGCCAATTTTCTTGGTCAAGCACCGTTTGCTGCGAAGAAGAAGGTTCGCTGCTCATGTTTCAGCTTTCAAATATACTAACAGGACTTCTCAGGGAGGACCCCAAACCCAACAGCATCCTCCCGTGTCACAAGCACAGATGCAACTTTATGCCTTTCAGCAACAACAATTCCAGCATGCTGCCGTTGCTTCCCAACGTTTTAATCAGGGTGCTCAGCAACCCCAACCTACAGCACCTACTACATCATCACCGGTTGCAGCCACTCGAAGCCCTATGACTCAAAATGCGCAGGCCGCTCCTAATCCTAGCCGACCCAGTCCCCTGGCTGCAAATCAGCCTCAAACGTCACGCTCACCGATGCCGCAGACTGCTCAGCAGAGCACGCCTCAGCCCCAACATGCACAACAACCTACTCCACAGCAACAGCAACAACACGCGTATAATCTCGCTTACTATAACGCGGCTCGTATGCAAGCGCAAGCTATAGCTGCCGGCCTTCCACCCCCGCCTCAACTAGCCGCGCATATGACAGCCCAAGCAAATAGTTCTCAAGCTCAACAATCAGGTCAGGCCTCGACAACTTCGGCACAGGCTGGTCAGGATCAGAATCAAGCGCACCCATTGCAGATTGTGCCTGGATATACCCCCATGTTTAACATGAATTATGCGCAGACTGGTTTACAGATGCAGCCTGGGAGGATGCCGCAGAGTTATCCTTGGACAATGGGGTACCGGAGGGGTGTGCCGGCGAATGGGCAACCTCAAGCACCCACTGCAGCTGCGAACGCGAATGGGCATCCACAACAGATGACTGTGGGAAGAACCATGCCAGGTAGCGTGCAGGGAAGGTAGCACATATCTGGCTTTCCACTTTTTCGCTCTTCGGGACTCGATCTTGTACTAGTACCATAACTTACGGTCTGATTTGTGTATTGTTATTGTATTACATAATGGGTTTCATTTTTTCATTTGCTGCGGTACAATGTATCAGAATTGCGCCATAACGGAGGACTCCTTGGAATGGCGTTTTTCGGGTTTATATTCCCATTGGAACCATAAGTAGAAAACATCAAGCTACAGCATACGAGATACACATACTACGTAACTAGAACCCAGGAACCTAATCGGAAGAAGATGATGGCATTGGTAGGACGTGAACGAATTCATGACTAAACAACAAGTCCACATAGAAATGCAGGCCAAACAGAACACGACGAGAACTTACAATGTACAATGTCTACAACCTCGCAGAAGCAAGAGGGAACCCAATGGACTAAGAAGGATGGGAGGTGAGCTATCCTTCATCTACAGAACTTCCATCATCGTCTTCGTCGTCA
>QLOR01000911.1:0-48685 GCA_003313825.1 Sarcodon aspratus
ATTCTTTTTTTTTTGATTTGTCCCCCATTTTCTTTTGATTTTCGACGCGCACACTTCGGCTGTTGCCGAATTATTCACACGGCTGCAACATCCATCCAAAATAGGTAACGACCTTCGTGGGCCTCCAAAGATTACAACACAATGGATGGGGACTTCGCTTGCATAATAAGGCAATACCAGAGGTGACTGCAACGAGTTTCTTTTGTTCAACAGGATGGTAGATGGTATTTTACTGAATGTATTTCTACATTTCATATTCCTAATATTTCTAACGAGGGCTGTCCGACGTCGACTTCATACACGAACGTGAATGTTGACTACCTGAGAAAATATTTTATGATTGGAATTGAGAAAGGCTAATATATTACACGAAGCATTCACGAAATACGGAATCTGCTGCAAGAAGTATGGAACGTTTCATCGAAAGGGTCCTTCGAACGTCGTCGTAAACCTTGTGCCAGTACATTTCGTGAGCGGCAGCCCTTTGAACAGGATCACAGGTGTGCCTTTTGTGACATTATTCAAGTCATCACAATTTAAGACTGCATTCACCCAATATACAATGATATCTTTACTTCTTCGATACGGAGAATCTAAGATCAAATAAGCATTATTAAATCACAGGTGTAGGAAACTTGTAAGGATAGAAGAGAAGCTTTAGTTGTTGCAGATGACGAACGAAGGCGGTCTTGTCTGTGATAACAAGTAAGTCGATTCCATGTCATGGTATATAACAAAGTGCTACACCGTTCAAAAAAAAGTGCACGCAATCAGATTAAATACCTGAAGAGGTAATCTATCTCCTCCCCGGAGCCCATTTATGACCATGCGCCGCAGCATACGACTCCTTCCGACGCTTGACACGCTCTGCAATGCTCTGGCCAAGTTCGACGGTTTTGATTTGTCCTTTCTGGCCATTAGCATAGAAGGACATTCCATATGTATCCAATTGTTCGCGGAAGCCGATATTAGGACACACGACGGATCTTTTTTCTCTGACGAAGCTGATAGCCTCGGTTGGTATCATGTTGGTTGTAGCAATCAGATAGGCGGATACTACTGTGGCGGAGCGGCTGATTCCCATTTGGCAATGGACCTTGACAGATTGAGGAAGTGAGACCGCGTACGATTCATGTTTTTGCGGGAGTATTTTTGGCAGAAGACTTACAAGAACTTTATTGTCAGGATTTTCATCGAGAGTGGTTCGGATGAAAGCCGTTGTTTCTGGCAGATGTTGTAGCAAGTCTGCGGCCTGAATGTCCTCCAGTGGAATATGGAGCCTCTTGATGTGCTCCATGGAGTCTGGGAAGACTGGAGGTTTCTCTAAGACGGATATAATGTGGGTGATCCCGAGATGTGAAACGATGTCTCCGTCGCGTGCCGTCCGCAGGTCGGAAAGGTATAAACGAGGAATAATGAGGTTTGCACAATGAATAGGATGGGTGAGAAGGGATGAGAGCCCTGTATGGGATATATGGGATGTAGAAGAAACCATAAAGCCTTCGAAGTTCAAGCTTTCTGCTTTCTCAGGATGGATTGATCAGTGGTAGGAGGAAGCGTACTAGTAAGGGAACCCAGACTATAAATACCCTGGCACTTCCTACATTTCTAAGTTACCGCTTTTGTATTTGCTCCGCCATATTATGTAGTAGTAACACTCCTACTAGTACAATTAAGGCGATCTGCGACAATTCACCACAACTTGTCGTGCACAGTCGCCGACTATGGTGACTAACTCAGAGTTTGCCATTGGACAACTGCAACTGTTCCGAATTAGGCGCTCTTTATGTAAGTCGATGTGGCTGGTGTGTTGGCAGAGCCATGAGTAAGTACTACATAAGTACAGCCTCAGGCCTCATGCATTGAACGCTCGTTAACCAGCTTTACTTTTCAGTCTCAAAACTGCGACGGCGTTTATACTGTTGTTGACTATCCCGTCGCTAGATTTAGCGGCACTCGGTATCTCACAGATTTCTACCCCGATGATACGCAAAAAGCGTAATTTCAAAGCGAGCCGCTCGACGTCTCCCAGCCCAATCCTTATCCTTCTCAGGCTGCTCCTATTCCGACACGTCTTGCCCCTCACCGTGGAGGCAACAGGAAATGACCCCCATATATGGACCTCATAGCCTCCAAAGTTGCAGCCACGAGCGAAGGAGATGGGACACTCATTACTGTGGCCAGTGGTCACCGTCCAACTTCTGCTCCGCCTACTACTTCTATCAGGTAGTCGGTGCCATCTCAAGTACCTGGGAGAACCACGGCACTCATGTCGGTACCGTTTTTTTCTCTAAAAAATCAGCATTTATATACCGCTACAGGTACGACTACCGAACTAAGACGCGGTTGTTTACCCTATCTCAAACTACAGTGGTGCGGATGTGGGCGTGAAGGTCAGACTTGTGCTATTCTATTCTATGTATTAGGTGTAGACTCGGATATTGTCTTGCAATTTTGAACTACGAGTGTCATGGTGGAATCGGACCAGGTGGATCGTATGCAGGCGTGTTATCAAGTTGCTGTGCGTTTGAGTTCCTGACCAGGCTGACCTAAATGCGCCGGACTTGTCTATGTATAAACTTGACTAGTACGGAGTTCAAAGCGTTGTCAGTGTTGCCAGCTGTATTCAATTCTGGCACGAAACGACCATGATACTAGTAGCTGAGTCGTGCCACGTCCGAAAGCTTCTTTCTTGCTATCATTGAAGCCCAGTGAAAAACCCGTCGCGGCTGGTCGTAGCAAATCGAGGGAGATATCACGTATAATACGGTATATAGTGACAACGAGGGAAATCGCAGTGGCAAGATCCTAAGCGCGCGCAACTTTGAATTTATTTGTTTCAAAACTTGAAAACGTACACTGTCGATGGCTGTGAGACTAAACAGGGATCGTCATTACATAATACATGACTGACTCCAAGTCTCGGGACTTGGCTTGAACTCAACTCGTTTCGTTGGCACTAACTCACTCAGTCTCTAACTCGCTCAGTCTCGCTGCCAGTGTTATGCTGTAACTCAAGCTCGTCTCCAAACCCGCCTTGGATCTCCACTGTGGAGATGCAAGGCGGGTTTGGAGACCTCAAGACCTTCCTTGTTGACTCTGAACTGCTTGTCATTGGCGCACCACTCACCAACATTTGTATGACTCGGACTCGGAGCACTTCATGTGTTGACGTCTTTCGAGCCGCATGATGGACACTGGCAGGTCTGGTTGGGTGGCGTGGGGTCGATGGGTTGCGAAAGAGGGCTCAAAAGTGTGCAAACGCTGTGAACAAGGTATGTCGGCGTACACTGCGGTAATTGTTGATTTCATATATTTAATTTTGATTTCCAGTGCTTTCATTCATGCATGCACACATTGCATTTTAAAACCAAACACTAGTCTCTGGGTCATTCAGGTGACGAGGTGATGTAGGATACAGTACTACGAGTTCGTCATGTAATAATTACTGCAATCAATCTACATACCTATTTCTGCTACGATATGCCAATATGTGAACAATAAGCGCAATCAAAGAAGTTAAATTTGGTGTCAAGCCGGGCTGCCGGAAATATCTCCTACGATATGGGTACGATGTGGTACGATTTCCCTCGAAATCCATCTTGGGATTCTCATTTTTCGTAGGAGATCGTAGTATACGATCTCGCTCGACCAGCTACGACCAGCCGCGACGGGTTTTTCACTGGGATTGAAGCTCCATAACTTACAAGTCTTCGATTCGCTGAGGCAGTGATTGATGGAGCCGTCGTTGTCTCAGAGCGCCGTGGTACACGTCACAGACAAGCTCAGACATGATGCATGATCATCAGACAAATCTCTCAAACAGCTCGCTACTCGAGTTGCTGCATACAATGTAGGTCGCAGGTAAGATATATTGATGCAGACCTAGAATTAGGGATTTCTGGTCGAGTCGCGCGAAATTGGATATCACTTACAGGCTCATTCATGGTTTTTGGAGACTCTATAATATAGCCTTTGCGTTATTCAAAGCTCCTCTCTGTTCATCATATAATGGAATGCCACGAACACGACGAGTTGATGCGTTGATTGGCGATCCACGGGATCAAGCAGATCAGGTTAGCTCAATCCGTAGACTACGATTTTGCGATTTTGTTGTGGTGACTACTACAGGTCCACTCAGTATCCACTCCCACCCTGCCGCTTCTCCTATCTGCTCAATATAAAAGCCAACGGCTGCAATTATGCATATCCAGACGCCTGCTGCTAGCCCAGATGAAATCGCTGGTTCACAGATCTGGAGAGGGGTCTCCGCCCAAATACGACGGGACGATACCTCAAGAATTACCTCCAGCCTATGCCTTACAGTCCAGTTTTAAAATTGGATCCCGTGTTACTTCCTCTCCATTTGTTTCGACAAGCCAGTTGAAGACCCATCTACGCTTGTTGGGGGCCTTCAAGGAACTTAGAACGAGGGTCGAGCAACATCCTGACTACTTCCCCGTGAATGCAGCAAAACTTGCCCCGGAAAAGCGGTGGATCTGGTTCCTCGAACTAGCTCTCGAACGGTACGCAGTCGTTTTTCAATGTTGCGAAAGATTTAACAGACATGGCGGACGCGCCGTATGTAAAGATTCAACCGTTGGGTTGAACATCTGGAGTGTGAGAGCGTTGATGATTTCATTGCGCGCGAATTTCCACCCTTGGACGTGTTGTTAATATGGCACGCATATATGCTCAACCCAATGTAAGTTTTGAATTCGCACAGTCGTTGACGTTGTCTCGATACCGGTTTATTCCAAGTTGGTACGCTGAAGATTGCAATCGTCTTCCCGTCCTCGACAAATTAAGAAAGTTCAAAATGTGGGACACGGGTCTCCTGGAAATCTTGGTTATTCCGCTCTTTTACTTGCTCTACGCTCTTTCTCATGCCAACCATACAGGCTAAGATGGAGAAGACCATGGACAAGCCTTCCACCGCTCGAAACGCTCGGTGGCTTGAAGTTACAGGTCTTCCTTTCGATCCGATTGATTCAACGGGTGTTCTTATAGAACAAGATCTGAAATGTCCCATGTGTAACTCCTCTATTGCCGCGTGTAAGTGCGGAAATTATAAATACGATATAAATACTGATCGTTGCTACTTAGCCTACATACCATGTGACGGTGAAGACGAAACGGGCTATGCACAAGGCGAATTCAAATGTGCCTGTTCACATTGCAATGGTGAGATAACGAGGGAAAAGTTAGCCGTCGCCAAGTTTGCACGAGATGTTGCCAAATATTCGGTTAATACTCAAAACGTCGCAAATTTTGGTTATGGACTTTATCTTCCGTGAGTCTTACTTTGGTTATTGTTAAGTTCCCGTCTTATTTTTCAAATTCTAGAGGGACGTTACATACTGTGACCAACGCCACTGACACTGAAAGATCTGAAAAGATCAAGAAGCAAGTCTTGAAATGTGCTGTGTTCACAACTAGTGAGCAGGAGATCAGAGAACAAGTCGGATACTCCATGAAGAATGTTAGAATATATTTGTCGAAGCATCTAGCACCTCCGTTGCTGTGAGTTTTACCACTCTCTGCCTTGTCCTGTCCCACAAAACATGGGGCTCAACATGTCTCAGGGCAAAAAAGATCCTCAGCGCTTATAACGACGGACGACCGTTCTCCCTTGACTTGGTGGGCGCCGTATGTGTGATCTCGAACTATTTCCAATCACTCGATAGGTTGAGTTCTTGGATGATTCTAGGTTTTGCGCCAAGGATCTTTTATCGAGAAGATGGACAATTTGGGCTGGACTCAGCCTGGTTACTTTGATTCAAAGGAGGACGGGCTCGTATTAGATCATTGCGTAGCTCGATATCACGCGTAAGCTCTAACCCGTCAAGTGATTTTGAAGCTTATAACTGGTCGATAGATTTCTGGATTTGATTCCTTCTTCCGAGACCGGGTTTTTCGTGCCGACCCTGGACATCGATCTTGCATGGCATACTCATCAGCTTTCACCTGCACGGTATGCTTTGGATTGTATGACTTACATCAAACGCTTCGTCAATCAGTGAGTTGCCTCGCTGAATACTTGCAACCTACTTGAGGCCTCATGGATCATTTACTGAATCAGTGATGACAAGGTTGACGAATCCCGATTGTCAACTTCATTCGATAACACCTGTCGAGTTTGGGAGGTGTGTATTCTTGTAGTTTTGACAGCTCATTGAGTTGGGTCCATAACTCGGTTTCAGCAACATTTTAGAGTTCCGTACATGCACTGCGGATGCCCACTCCCCGTACGTATGCCTCAGGCGTTCCTCCATCCGCTAATCTGATATAATAAAACTTGAAGGGCCACACCATCGGCCAAAAGCTCTCAAGATTAACGCATTCAGTTTTCCGCGGAGGCCAACACCCCAGCATTCCACCAGCCCGGGACGACTCCTTCCTCGCTACCCATCCCAGCGACCATAATTCTGTATTCCTCAAAACAGTTATCAACAGTAAAAAGCGCGAGGAGCGAGCGCTTCAGATACGAAAACGTCGAGCTAGGGACCTGGAGGAGGTTCGAGCGGGTAAAATGGACGAAGTACTTTACAAGAGGGGGGAAAGGCATTCTCCTGCATTTTTGGTTCCCATTCCTCTTTATAATCCTATAGTCGGGGCTTGTGCTTTGGTAAGTTTTTTTTCGTCTGATTTCTTTTCAATATATTACGTTAACCAACTTATTTTCTTTCGCGGTCTTAATAGACGTGTGTTAGCGGAGGTTTGACTAGTGAGGTGAGTGGGGGTGGGGGTGATAATAACAGTGGAAACGATAGAACATATAACGACTCGGAATTCACCTGTTGGTCGGGGGGATGTTGGGCTGCAAGTTGATGGTCTGGTCTCCTCAAGTTAGCTCTACTGCGAGATACTACATGCCGATTGGGCAAAACAGTGTAATAGTTATAAGATCCCTCCATTTTCATGCAATTCGTTGCGACAGCAGCACAGGTAGATTTCGTTGTGGAGTTCAAGCTTTCAGTTGAAGGTGTAAATAGCCCAATGAACATTTTAGTACCAACCTCGAAGTTTATGTAATGTCAATCCCAACGGTCTTTCTCAGCCTCTCTGCTTCGAGTTTTGATTCCACAGTAAAACTTCTCATGCAACCCTACCTCGTCCATCTTTCTTCGTCTCACTACTATCTATTCCCTAGTCGCCGTTGTCCTGTCTAGCAGCGCCTCACGCACGAGTCCTTCGTGTCCCATACCTATCCACGGCATACTACACCAAGAATCAACTTGCGAATACATTATTAGACTGCAACATACGATTAAACTCTCCCTATTCAACACAACTAGAGTCTACGTTCCTGTTTTGTGAATTAAGTTTCTTGTCAATCAAAGGTGAGGTATTGCAGTGCCCCAACATTACTAATCTCATCCCCCCCCCCCTTCGTTAGGTTCAACTCGACTTCACAAACTGTATACAGCGAATCTCCCTCTACAGAATTATCTCCCGACGTCACGGTTCGAGCATATATGCGATGGATCCATTCCACTCGACACCAGACAGCAAATCGTCGTCATCGACAATATACATGCCGATCTCGTCTCCACCTACTCCTGCCCCATCTCCCCGCCCGCACTTCGCCCTTTCGGCCCTCCAGAGCTTATCCTCTCCGGCCTACAACTCAGAGTTTACCTCGTTATCCGAGTTCGCTTCCCTCCCGCCCCCAATTCGTCTAAGATATCTATCCCAGCTGCTTTCCCGATGCAATACCAAAGAGCTTGCTTTCGTTTCAGCGACAATTGCGCCTCTTCTGAAGCACGATTTTCTCAAGGAACTCCCTGTCGAACTCGCTGTATACATTTTACAGTTCATAGACGGCGTTCAAGATCTTATTCTCAATGTCGGTGAAGTGAGCAGGCACTGGAGACTCTTAAGCCAGGACGAGTTGATATGGAGAAGAATGTGTTTCATATGGGGATTCGTCGACTTCGACGATATGTCCTCAACTACAGAGCTTTTCATGTTCAGGCAACATTTTAAGATGTCTTATATCACAAGTTCGTGCAACAATCTTTTTTTGTCGTGTATTGAATTGACTCCCTCTAACTAGAGATGAACTGGGAGCGCGGCGGTCATCTTATGCGTTTGCATCGATTGCCGATTATACAACCAGATCTGGGTGTGGTAACGTCGCTCGCGATGGACGACGATTGGGTCGTTGTTGGATTAGCTAGTTGCAAAGTTCATGTTTTCAGCAGGAGGACAGGGGTCCTCAGCAGAACGCTGGTGGGGTGCAAAGGGGGCGTGTGGGCCGTTTGGTTGATTGGAGGTGGAGGGATACCGCAAACCGGAGACGAGTATGGCAAGGACGCCAATAACGATGATAGAATACATTCTACAACCCAGCCTTTAAGCGCCAAGATGGGGATAATTCATGGTAATAGTGACGGACAGAGTAGTAGGATGGAGACCTGGCCGGTTAGTGGGAGCATCCGGTCCTCGGCCGCATCCAAGGTGTGTTCGTCATCCAAAGGATGGGGTCAACCAAACGCATTAGTTGTCAGTGGTGGTTGTGACAAGGTCGTCAGAGTCTGGGATGTTAAATCTGGGCAAGTGTCATACATCCCACTTTCTGTAAGGTAATATCTAAGTACTTTTTAGCTTTTGTGTCCACATACTTGAAGGCCATACATCGACGATTCGCTGTATTAAGGTGCTGGCCAACCGACCCATTGCCGTTTCGGGATCCAGAGACACTACTTTGAGGGTGTGGGACGTTCAAAATGGTCGACTACTACGAATCTTGGAAGGGCACCAACAAAGTGTAAGATGTTTGGATGTCCATGGATCGAAAGTTGTTTCTGGGAGCTACGACTCTACATGCCGGGTGAGTTATTATCCCGCTTTTGTTAACGCTTATCGTTGAATATTATTAGATATGGGACGTTGATACGGGGCAATGTTTGCATGTTCTACAAGGCCATTATAATCAGATATATTGCGTAGTATTCGACGGAAGGCGAATCGCTTCTGCTGGTTTGGATACTATCGTCAGGATTTGGGATCCAGATTCTGGGTTCGTTCTCCCGGACCTGTATTATGCCTATTGTTGACCACTGCCAATTGCTAGACAATGTGTCGCCCTACTCCCGGGTCACACAGCACTCGTTTGTCAAATGCAACTGTCGCCAACGATTTTGGCAACAGGTGGATCAGATGGACGCGTGATTACATTTTCACTGGAGAATTACTCGACTCTGCAGCGCATTGCTGCGCACGATTCATCTGTGACTGCGTTACAGTTTGACGAGCATTTTCTCGTTACTGGTGGGAACGATGGGCGGGTTAGATTGTTTGAGACTGAGACCGGGAAGTATATTAGAGACCTCATCGTCAGTGCGGAGTGTGTTTGGAAGGTGGGGTATAGAAACAACGTATGTGCTGTTATGTGTAAGAGGGGTGGGAAGACTGCTATGGAGTTCTGGAATTTCGGGCCTGAAGGGATGGTGGGATAGGCCTGAGATATAGTGTTTTTATTTTCGTTGTACTCCGGAGGTTTTGTGCTGGTATATTTGGATAGTTTCTACCTTAGTTTAGCTTATTAGGTTAGCAGAACACATTTCCGAGTCGAGATACAAATCTAAGAGCTCGTCGAAGACTTGTACCGATATCCGATATCGAACATCGGACGATACGTTGTTGGGTTTGTAAATTCGAGTCTTTCGAGTTGAGGTACATATCATATGAATCAGGATGAAAGATTCTTTGCTGTGGAAGTTCGAAGTGTGTGTAAGTCTGTCTACGAGTAGAAGTGTGTGCCAGCAGTGAGCCGAGCACTACGTCAAGGCTATATCCACGTGCTCAAACTCTCAAACTCCCTAATGGCCTTTCCTCTACCTGCTCATCTTCCTCGGAAAAAACATCCCCAGGATGTGTCCTCTGCTATTTTGTCGACTGTTTCAGAGGCGAATGCCGAGAGCTTGAACGCATCCTTAGCGACCTCATGGGTCTTAGAACTCGATGAAAGCATACTAGCGTCCAGAGTCAGCGTTGTGACCTTGTCAAAAATGCATCATCTACTAAACATTATTGCTTTGGGGGATAAAGAAATCGATTCACGAACGCATGCAACAGGACTTTTCCGTATTCGAACGGCAGTTGGCCTCTACAAAGTCTGTGCAGACACGTCTGCATTCCCTGGAGAATAACGTGGATAGCTTGTCCAATGCGCTGTCGGACCCCCAGGTGTCTGCTTTTTTCTCGTTCCTGTCGCGCTTCATTCGTATACTCATGACCAGGTCGTTGTATATAAAGACAGGTCTTGCTCCGAAATTGATCAAGCAGTTATCTGAACATGCGTCACTCGCTCAGACGGCTTTGAATGCCGAGGTTTCCCACCGGACTTTGTCTCATTTGTTACAATGTCGGACTACTTTTAATACGTTCGCTCAGTTGGTTTCAGATGGTGATCTTCCGGAAGCGGTGAAGCTTTCGGGGGAGTTGGAAAAGTTATTGGAGGACGTGCCTCCTCCGCTAGGCGACGCGGGGGTGACCAAGGGACTAAAGGTGAGGCTTTTTGCATAGCTACGTATCTCTGTTTGCACCGACATTGTGGAAGCGGCAATATAGAGCAATGCGGGACCGTGCCGATGAGCAACTTAACGACGCGTGCTCTCGAGCAGTCTCAATTGATCCGTTTAGCTTAGCTATACGACCCGCTGTGCAAGGTATGACGCGTTTGAATCACTTGGCACATCTATTCAACCGTTATCAGTCCGACAGTCTTCAAATATCCTATCTCTGCCCTCGATAATGGCTTCTCTGTCGTTTACCTCGCTCACAGAGCATTTGACAACCCTACGGCGAGATATAACGACGCACTATATCGATTATGTGCTTTTGCAGCCTTTGTCTGTCATCACAAGTTCAGCCACAGGTGCTTCCGGTGTTCCTGAAGAAAAAGTAGAGCTCGTTCCTGCTGCTCCAGAATCAGACGCTCCCGCCTCTCGCATCGACAATCTGTCTGTTGTATTGTCATTTCTTCATGCACACCTTTTCCCTGCTGTTCCTGAACCGCAGAGGTCGGCTTTCTTGAGATTGTTGGCCAAACCACTGACTGCAGGTATACTAAACCACCTGCTCATCCCATTCTTACCATCTTCGCTTTCTCTTCTTCCGGCATATCTTAAATTGGTATCTCGAGCGGTCCGTTTTGAGGAAGAAGACTTGTCCAAGTTATTTGGCGGCGGCGTCTCAGTAGAGAAGGAAATCAAGTCATGGACTGATGGTATTGTATCTCACTACGAGAAGAAGAGAAGAATCGACATCCTGGACGACTGCAGACAAATGCTGATGAGGGGAGATGAGAGCGGAAGTATGACCTTTTGCCCTGAAAAATTCGAACCCTCCACCACAATTCCGTCAAGGCAAAAGACACTCTTGTCCTATGAAACGATTTTCGACAAGAATCTTCTCCAAAATTCAAATTATAAAGTACAAGCACCAGTGGCCGACACAGTAGCTATGGTCAACGATGTGGACGAAGATAGCTGGGGATTTGACGATGACGTGGAAGCCACGCCAGGAACATCCTCTGATGACATCGAGGAAGATCCTTGGGGTTGGAATGCTGATGCTTCTACGGAAAATGGGAATGTTGAGGATGCAGGAGAACCTTCGTGGGATGCATGGGACGAACCACTCGCTGCTCCAAACGGGAACAGCCCAAAACCTGCGAAGCGACTGGAGAACTTCTCATCCAAAGGCAAAAACGTTCAGCGTTCAGATGACAATATTGCTACTTCTCTAGCTTCCGAAGCCCCGCCGTCAGCAGTTCCGATGCCTATAAGATCTCTGGGGGTGCAATCCACCGTAGTAGATCACATTTTTCGACTCTCTGGACGCCATTTGGTTTCTGTCCGAATGAAAGAGATCGTTTCTACTGTCAAAGGTGTCTTAAAGGAGGCCGAGGAATTCTCTTGCTCAAAATTATTTTCGTCGTTTCCTTCGTCGATGACATCACCCGGAACGCTCATTTTTCAGACGGCACCGTTAATATTGGACCTCTTCAGAGCGCTATATCCCGTTATATTTTTGTCGGATCTTTCGACGTCTCCGACGAAGCCGATGCAACTTTCGAATGATTGTTTGTATCTCGGTGAGGAGGTAGGAAGGATAAGCAGTGCTTTCGTATTAAATAAGGCTGTGAAAGACAAATTCAATGATTGTCAAGATAAGCTGAACGCCTTTGGACAGAGATGGTTTGAAAATGCTATTGTAAGCTACCCCGATTTCATTAGGTCACTCCTCGGGCCTTTATCTGATTATATACCTAGGAACAGCAGATCAGTGAGATTGATGATATCTTAGTTCCGACACAGGGTTTCACAGACACGGGGGACCAGGAGAGCTTTGATGTCTGTGAAGGTGCTGTCAACGAGATTTTGCAGAAGATCAAGCACGTTGGTCAACAATGGAAGGTAATTCTTTTCATATTTCCGTTATGGTTACTTGTATTCTGATCATCGTCTCTCGCCAGGGCCTGTTGGCGCAAAAGCGTTATCACACTGCTGTGGGGTCAATCGTGGAGGCGGCGCTGGTCAGAATCATGGAAGATATCACGGCTCTGCCTGACATTCCTGCCGTCGAATCTCATCGGCTGAGTGAGCTGTGCCGAATACTCAACGCTTTGGAAGGTCTTTTCGGTTCAGTAAATCCGATAACAGCTCCGGTAACAACTCCCGCATGTTATACCTTTGCCTCGAGTTTAATACATGATTTAGGTATCGTCGTCTGTCGCGTCTTATGTTCCAAGCTGGCTGAAATTTTCATATCTATCGGAGTTGTTGGTGAGTTATTTGCGTTCTTTATGATGCCATAAGTTGTAACTTGTTCTATAGGAAGCGTCTATGGCCGACATCAGTTATCTCTTCGAAGAAGGATCTTTGGTTGATTTTGAAGTGGACGAGCTTGTAAAGCTCGTCAGAGCGTTGTTCGCTGATACACCTCTGAGGACAAACACGATCAACAAAATTCAGCAAGGGCATCCCAACCGTGGGTCTATCTAATACTTCTAGCCAATTCCATCTATCCATAGCGAATATGATAAATAACATGGGATATACCTAAGCTAAGGGATCTAATAACTCGTCTATGAAATTAAAACAAAACAAAAACCTCTTCTAAGGCAGGAAACAGGCTACAAATATAACCTTTCGTCGACTCTGCGACCGTCGTATTTGGTGGAATGATTACCAACTTACGCATTTGGTGTTGTGAAACCGAAGGGGTTTTACTATAGTCGAAAGCTCGACTAACGTCCACAGGCAAGGTTAAACGTCGCAACTCTCTACAAGTCCTCGCAACAGAAGCTAAACATGCCAACGTAGTCTTTGGCCTCCACTTCACCAACTCTGTATCTTCACCTTCGCCGTATAAATAGCCCAAGTAGAGGGAATCCAAATGAGGCCACCATCTCGCAATCTCATCCACATCGTTATCATCAAAACTAGGTGGGAGGTTAGTGTCTAAGGTAAAACTCCGAAGGTTAGGTATTTTAGATAGAGGGGATATCGTATTAAGCGAAAAAGGCGTATTCGATGTCTTGTCGTTGTCGTCGTCGTTCTGGGTAGAACCTGGGGTATTGTCTAGTATATGACCGTCGTCGTGGTCGTCTAATTCTTCTATGTGATGGTCAATTTTGAGTCGTTCTAGGGTATTAGGAATAGTCGAGTGTGTGTGTATAGTGGAAAAAAATCGAGTCCATGCACAGGAATCCTGTGAGTCGATCACCTCCGCGTCTAAGTCGTTGAAAATAGTTGATTGGATATGTTGGGTTATAATTTCAACCAGGGCGAGTTCTGAACGTATTTGTAACGAGCGAAGAGAAGGGAAAAAAGACCAAGGTTCTCTGGACGTGGTCACGGCTTTTGTCTTGAATTCGTCCGCGTCAACGCGGTCGGCGTGAATTGTGAGCTCTTCTAGCATCGGGAACGATGTAATCGCAGCCAAGGTGTCCGCAACGAGCCAAGTCCCCACTTTAAGCGATAAAATCCGGAGTGTGGTTAATTTCCCAAGGCTATTATTCAGCCGTTTGCAGGCAAAACCACGCATGCGAAGAGTGTCCAAAGCGTGACCGGTGCCAGAAGCGTCCAACAGGTAGTTGGCTATATGCTCGCTCCGTTCGACGCCTGCCTTTCGAGCGGTGTTCACGCCGATATCAATGTCAACGCTGCGTAACGCAGGTGTCAACGAAAGGCCAATAGCCGGCGTCATACACCCGTCTCTTGCAATTTCCACACTCGCAACATTGGGTAGTAAGAAGCAGGGGGCACCACCGGCCACAACACTGGTACGGCCACGAACAAACTCGTCGAGAACAGGAAAATTCTCGGGCTTGGCACGAAATTGGATGTGCTTCACATTGCGAGAATAGTCGTACACTTTTTCTGGATCAGAATAATTGGAGAGCTGCAAAAAGGAAAGCGCCAGGGCCATGATTAAAATTTTTTGTATACAAGGCTGAAAAAGAACACAGATTTGGAGGGGGGGACTCACGCTAGTCAAATAAATAAGAGGGCTGATACAAGGCAGCTTTCTCCAGTTCTTCTCCAGCGCAGGGGTCTTCCATGCCTGACAACACCTCGCTAGCTGGGCCAACGTGCATCGATATTCTGGTTCGTCACAACAAATTTCAAATATTTCTTGAATAATTTCGTCAATCAAGAGTGCACGATGCATAGCGAGCGCCTTGAGCAAACTTGAAGGACGTAGTGTGGCCGGTGACCAGCGAGGTGCTACCGAGGTGGTTTACCTGAAAAGTCCCCTTGTGCGGCTTAACAAGTTCTTACTGGGATAGTTCTTCGCAACTGATCAAACTCATAAATTTATTTAATTGAAAAATTAATTCACACGGATGCTCATCCTCGTGAACGAAAGCTATCAATCCTGCATCGCGGCGAGATTTAAGTCTTGGAACTAATATGGCGATCTTATCCTATGAGAGGGCGAAAGAATAGTAGAATACATAATTTTGCGATAATGGTATAGCCAAAAAGTCGACGGAAGTGAACGTATTATCCACGACCAATAACGAGCCAATCATGAATATTTGTACTACGTATATCTCCCATTTGAGGCACCAACAGGTTGCTGGGTTTGACGGGAGGGTGAAGCCATGGGCGGCTGTGAGGAAGTTATAGGTGGAGATGAATGCGGTGGTACATTCGGAACTGGCGAAGGGCTTTGAAGTAGTGGTGACGATGAATGCGGCTGTAAATGCGAATGCTGTCCTTGGCCAATGACATGACTAACAGACATCCCATTCCCTCTTATTCCATTGACTGCTGCGATGCCCGGTTGTATCGGAGGGCTGTAGGCAGCATTGGATGCAGGAGACATAGACCCATTGATTCCACCGGAAGACAGGCGTTGTGCGCTGTTCCACTGCATCTGTCGCAGCTGCATCTCGTAATTGACATTATTGGGGACGATATGTCCCACATATGCCGCAGGTACACGAGGCACCATATTACCGCCATTAGCCTGAATTGCAGACATGTCATGCATAGTAGGAATTCCAGCAAAGGCAGATTTGATTGTTTGCATCTGTTGTTGGCTGAGTCCGTTACCGGTCGAATTAGAAAACGTCATCCCAGAACTATTATTACCAACAGAGAAGCCATTGACAGAAGAGATGTGAAATCCGTTCGACATGACAGGGATGGTGATCGCAGCATGTTGTTGGCTCTGTGAGGATGGCCTGGTTGGTGAAGTGGATTGGATGCTGACCACGGACTCTGACGGAACTGTTGATTGACCATCTACATGAATGGCATGTGACTGCTCCGGAGCTGGTTCACTTGAATTCAGCTTTGATGGATTACTCTCGACGAAGTCCCCATTAACGTTCGAATCGGATGCGTGGCCATTTACAAGCACAGAAGAAGGTTGGGGTGATGATGCATGTGTAGTCGGCATAGTTGGCAAATTTGGAGGGGCTGGTGGTCGCATAGCACCGTTTGAGGGTATACGCATTTGTGGAACGGCGGGGGGTTGCATCTTCTTTAACTGTGCTTGCATTGAGATGGGTGTACCAGCAGGCATTGAAGGGTTAATGGCCAAGGGAATTTGTGCCTGGCCCTGGACGCCTACAGCTATCGGGAGCCGGGGTGCAGCAGAGGATGGAATGTCTCTTCGCGCAATTGGCTGAGGCCCTAACCGGAAAGGCGTCACGGTGAGCTGTTTGCCATCAGGAGCTGTCATAGGAAGAGTAGGGTCGGTCATCAAAGCGAGATGATCTTGATCATGAAGTAATGTCATAGAGTGCCGCATATACCTAAAAGAATGACGATATGAGTGAGGAGGTACGGCATGTGAATAAATTTAATTACTTCGGGTCATAATCATCAATCAACGCTCGATCCAGTTCCTCTGCTCCTTCAGGAACAACGGGTGGAGAATCATCTTGATCATACCGCCACCGCTCTGAGACCCGACGAGCAAATTCGTTGTCTACGTCTGATGTGATGATAGGACCCCGATCCGAAACACGGTTGACATAATCATCCGTAGGCTTTGGCGAAAGCGGACGGGCAGTGCGAGGGAGTAATATCCTCCGATCATAGTGCATACGTCCGCCACGACCAGCTCTCCTTCGCATTGCTACTGCTGCGCGTGTATGAGGTCCATCTCCAGGTGAAACAGACACGGACTGTGGAATAAGTCTGAAATAACGTTGAGCAAGAGGGACTGGTTTGGGTTGATAGGAGTTCTAGGAAAACTTGAGAAAAGGAAGATGAAACGTTAAAAGACACATACTTCGACCTGATCGTCCCAACACCCATGATCGCGATCCTTCACCCGAGCAAGCTCCCGTTCAATCTGGAGCGCAATCGCAGCCGCCCGTTCCTTAGGCCTGATCAGTGGCTCCATCTGTGCTGCAGAATCGACAGTCCGGATTTTCAGGCTCATACGACTGGTGAGAGAACATCAATTGTGGTGCAAATGATATGGACAAACAACGCATACCTTTCCTGCTTGGTTCTCTTGGGCGGACGTTCCTTATCAACCAGAAGGTCGTCATCCTCCTTTGTGCTGAGGCTAGGGAACTTCCTCTTGAGATCGGAAAAGGCGAAGCGATGGTCCCAGACCTGTTGCGTCTGTTGAAGAACCTCTTTTTTCATCACCTCACGTGTAACAAGTTCACCAGCGATGTCCAAGGCCGTAGTGAACTCAGACTGCAAGCGTGAGAGCTTGTCTGAAAAGGTTACTTGAGAAGCACGAGTTTTGCGGACTGCTTTGATTTCTCTTCGTCGGAAGCATATATACGACTCGTTTTTTGTGTCCGTTTCATCGAGCTATACAAACCGTTGTCAGCTTCCCATTACAGAACAAATGCACTGTGTTAGCGTACGTTGACTGCGGGGATGATTCGCTTGCCCTCGCATTCTATTCGACGCTCTCGCCAATGGGGATAAACGAAACGGGCCAGGCGTAGAAGATGAGATGGACTTGGAAGCCAGGCAGGGGCTGTAAAATTAGAAAATATCGAAGGTGGTAGAGGTGAAGCGAAAGTGTCTTGATATTCCGAGAACGCTGGGAACGGCATACCCTGCTCAAGCGCCTATATTACAATAACATTTTTCAGAACCAATCGGTGGGTAGGACAAAGTCATCAACTAACATGATGCAGATACTCCGTCTTGTCATGCGTGACTTTTTCAAATATTGCCATCACCAACTCGAACTCGTCCTCCGACATGGCCATTGGAAGAGTGACCTCGGGCTCTTTGCCTTTGGCCTTGGAACTACGCTGAGATTGACCAGAGCGTGTGGTAGTACCAGCTGAGACGGCTCCCTGCGCACTGGTCCCTTCACCGCGAGCTTCTTCGTTGTTCTTATCCAGCCATTCTTTGTCATACTCATCCATATAATACGCAAACCCTCCGTTGAGTGCATTGGTGGTGGACTCCTCCACGGTACTAGACCATCGAAGTTGTGTGGCAGGGTCTTTCCACAACCCGGGAGGATACAACTGATCGTAGTTGTCGACGAGTCCGGTTGAATCCGGGGTGGGAATGTACGCCGCCGGAGCCTTGTCTTTCTCTGCGACGCTAGTTCTGGTCGAGCGTGCATTGGCTTGATGCCTCTGTGCGGCAGCAGAGAGGACGGCTTGGAGGTGGTGTTCCTAAAAAGGAAATAAAATTAGTAAGGATTCCATGGAATGACTTCCTTGCCCGGCCAGCCAATCAGAAGCGGCCACAGGCGCAGCACAAACAAAGGGATGAAAAAGCAAGAAAAAAAGGGAGAAAAAATAATGCCTACGTTTGCGTCTTCGGCGTCGACACCAGCAGTAGATACGACTCTTGCCTTCTCCTCGTCTTCGTCCAGAACGAGTGGATCTGCGTCGATGTTCCCCTGGATGACCTTGAGTCGGGTCTTGTTGGTAACACGGTTGCGGTTTCTGTGAGTAGAGGGACCGGCATTGGGGTTGCGAGGCATGTCATGGAGAACAAAACGGGGTGGGATGTGTTGTAGGAGACAGGGCGCGACGAAGGCAACAGGAACTTTTCGGCGCTGTCGGCGCTGACGGGGGTCGAGGCTCGTGTGTTTGGCTGTTGGTTCGAAAATCAAAGTCAGCTTTCCTGATTAGTCCTACGATTTCTTTATGAACTTTATTTCTTTCACGCCCGTCTGTTTGACAGGGATTTATTGAATATTTATTGTATCTCGTCTCGTTGTAATTTCGTGTACAGTTTGTGTTCATTCACGTTTGTGAATTTGGGCAGGTTTACCATAGCTGTGTACGGTGGCGGAGAGACGCGAGGCATCCACTCCTTGTCATGACACATCTCACTGGGCTTCCTCAATTAAACGAAGAGTACAGTTCTAGGGAATACTGGTTAGCCGTCTGCTAATTATCGACGGCCATCGATACGTTCACTCAAATCCCACAGGGACCGGAGATACACCAAGTCGGTAGAAGACCACTCAAATCAATTTACCGATTCCTGACCCATCCAAACTAAAGTGACTCTGAAAATGAATCTTTCGACTGGTTCAAGAGCTACAAAGATATCGCCCCTTTCATACGTGAACTCGTCCCAAACAAATCATCGAGAATCCTGATGCTAGGCTGCGGCAACTCCAAGCTATCTGAAGAAGTTCGCCGTCTCTACGTCTTTTCACGCTGCACCCCTCATCCAATGTTGTGTCGTATCTTGATAGATGTGGGATGATGGCTACAAGAATATCGTCAACGTCGATGTAGAGTTTGATTGTCATATCTTTGAAACGAAGTTGACTCCCTATATCCAGTATTCGCCTGTGATAATCGACGAGATGAGACGAAGGCACGAGACAGCCCGACCAGGAATGCAATGTGTGTTTCATTATCGGTTCTAATTCATAATACTGGACGTCAAGGCTGTTGCAGGGCACGAGGCGGATATTCGTCAGCTTCCTTTCGAATCCGAGTCTTTCGATGTAGCAATCGATAAAGGTAAGTTGATTCTCATCAATGGGCACAAACATCACCGATTCCCGTTCCAGGGACCATGGACTCTATGCTGGCCGTCAAAGGAGACGTTTGGGTAAGCTGCTGTTGCAGTCCACTTTATTATCACAGTACCCTCTTGCCGACAGTTCTCCAGAATCCACCAGAACAAGCCGTCAATGACTGTACTCGCGAGGTCGAAGAAGCTTTGCGGTGATTAAACCATGCCTCAAAGCGACCTCTACCTATAGTCTGATAGACAAACGATATAGCGTTTTGCGAAAACCCAGTGGCATATTCCTATACCTTACGTTCGGTCAACCCCATTTTCGCCGTAGGTATCTTACTCAGCCTAACACCCAACTGGAAACCCGACAAATAGGCGAAGCGCTCCATTATTACTTCTACATACTACGATGTCAGTCGTAGCACCCATCTATTATGCAACGCCAAGTCAAAATATAAATTTGACATTTTGATAATAATCCAACATGGGATTCTCCCCACTCTTCAGTCTGGTTTTACTCAAGTCCGCGTAGGTTTCCAAAAACTCTGCATGCGTGAACACATTACTCTTCCTTTCACCTACTGGTAGCCCGCTTGCAGAGGCCACCCCGTCCAGCGGTGTTCGTCTGTTGCTGGGATGATATGACGAGAAGAAGTTGGCTCCCAATGATAACGGTGATACGCTATTACTTAGCGGCGATATCCGAGTTGCCGTCGCGTCAAGAGCAGGGTCTGGGAGCGACAGCACATATTCGTACATGTCCCTTAACCGTTCAAAATCCGTAGGAAAGAATATGTCAAAATAGCCCGGCTGGACGAACAGCGTCGAACAAGGCACAGTCGTGTTTTGATATCGAGTCTGTACAACGGGAGCATTGATGCCGGAGATGGTGTCGGGTAATGACGAGAAATCTGCGAGGAGAAGTCTATGTCGGGGAAAATGTTGTCGTAAAGTTCGGAGCAGACTCAATAGACGTGTTGGGATGAACTCTGGTGGAGAAAGATTGCTCGCAAATGGTAGGTTGACGTAGAGTCGTCGGAGTGCGGAGGACGCCTTCACCAGCCGAGGAAGTGGGGGAGGATGGAATAGCCGACGTCTCAATGCGAGGAACGATGTTATAAGCGGGTCAGTGACCTTGGTGTAGTACGTCGAATATTGTCCCTCTTCGTCAATAGTTACTATTCCTTGATACGGCTCCAGTGTTCGCATATCATAGCGAATCATATCATGAGCGAAATTATCCTGAAACTATTCAGAACACAAGGTTGGATTCGGGTTAATAACCGACTTACAACAACTTCCATGGCAATAAACAAACAAGGTGAATCTTCCCTCTTCTCCCAATGGAAAATACTCTTGTTGACAATATTCACACAAGGGTGGGCGGATCCTAGTTTCTCCTTCTGCACTCGGGCTAAGCTGCCGCTAATCTCGATGATGTTATAGCGCGTGCGGTCGTACACTTCTGGGTATTCCTCCTGGATGTAGTCGAGGACATCGAGTGCCAGCGTTCCATTTCCGGCACCAATCTCATAGATGACGAGGTCTTCATAGGGGAAATATTTGAGCAGATATTCCGACACGAGACATTGGGCTACGGCTTGGCCATACCATGGCTAAAGCTCCTAGTCAATACAATATCTCATAATAAGATGGAGCAGACCGTGACACCTTGAATATCTCTGTCGGAGTATGCCACAACTGTTTTCCAGGCCCAACATCATCACGTCCATATGAAATATATCGTTTCGCCACCTCCTCCTGAAACTCGGCCGAATCTCTCAATGATCCAAAATTGATATTTCCCGGTGAAGTCACGATTGTGGCTTGTTTCGAGAAGTAGCCGTAATGTGGGTTGTACAGCGAGTCCTCGATGTAATCTCGAACCAACATCTTTACACGTCTCGGGGGCTGACGATACGATTCGAGGTCGTTCGATGATACACGCTTGTAATTGACATGATTAGGATTGGGAGCATCATCGAAATATATTTCGGGATTGTAATTTAGTTCGTCTTTGGCTGGTTTGGGTGGACGAAATACCGCACGCGTAGAAGAAAACGAACGGAATAAGGTGCTAGGAGACGACCGACGTAAGAGACATCGAACAGCAGAGGAACCCACCAGGACCATCCGACCAGTGGAGTTTTTCAAGTAGAACAGGCGAAGCCACTTCGATTGACCTCGTACGTGCTCGCTTCCATATTTGGTAACAGATACAACAATCGCCTTCAATTTGCATGGTCATACCTACATACTAGACATGTGTCGCACAGCATACATCTAGAACATCGAGTCTAAACTACGGGAGGCTTGGTACCGGGCTGAAACGAATATGTCAATCCGCACTTTCCACAATATTGACGGTCTTTGTGGAACGCCATCTGTCGAAATGCAAAATTCAATGCACAACTCCTTTACGCAATAATAATACATACGAAGATTCCAGCACCACATGTGGCAGCAGGGCATTCACGACGGAGGCGCTTGATCTTACCGTCCGACTCGACCTTGTAGTATTTCAGAATTGCCATTTTGACCTTTTTGCGCTTGTGCTTGATCTTCTTGGGGGTCTGTAACATCCACGTTGGTTATTTATTGCAATAAACTAAAGAGAGAAGAGAACGTACGTTGTAGGTCTTCTTTTTTCTCTTCTTGCCACCACCTCGGAGGCGGAGCACAAGATGAAGGGTAGATTCTTTTTGAATGTTGTAATCACTGAGGGTGCGCCCATCCTCGAGCTGTTTCCCAGCAAAAATCAAGCGCTGCTGATCAGGCGGAATACTGTAGTGCACAAATAACATTTTAACACTGATATCACGCAATAAAATTATTCGTCAACGCACCCCTCCTTATCCTGAATCTTGGCCTTGACATTGTCGATTGTGTCCGAAGATTCGACTTCAAGAGTGATGGTTTTACCCGTAAGGCTGACCAGATATTCAGCGATTTATCAATACTACTTGCAAAGACGCTCACGTCTTTACGAAAATTTGCATTTTGCTATAAAACATGTAAGGTTCATGCACCGGAAAGAGAAAAATATAGCTTACTGCTAGTGCAGAGTAGGCACGCCCCTGTCTATCCAACGAGCTGAACGGTGGAGTCCTTGACAAAAGCGAATGAAGAGTACAAAAACAAGCTGTTCCAGTTGTGTGTTTATCTTCTCATTAAGGTTCAGGCCCCGCCTCGGTGATTTCCGAGGGCCGCCACAGACGCGACGTGCAAGTCCTAGCGTATGATATTGGGAACGATCAAAGAACCACTAAACATATACCAGACTTCGACATGTCCAGCGATGAAGACGTGCAAATGGCTGACCTTGACAGTCCGCGTTTTTCCTCCGTGCAGAAAGGAAAGGGAAAGGCTACGGATACCTTTTTGGACGACAGACGGGACAACAACAACTTGCCCTGGTATGTATTTCATCATGTGAAAGGGATTCCTGGTGCTCAACCCATAGTCAGGGTAGAGAAATATAGACCGGTAACTCTAGATGATGTGGTATCTCATCAAGATATTACAAGTACAAGTGAGGATTCACGGCTCTTGATCATAACCAGCAAAACCTAAACCGTGACTCTTAGTCGAAAAATTCATCGAAAAGAATCGTTTGCCTCACTTGTTACTCTATGGTCCGCCTGGCACTGGAAAAACATCTACCATTTTGGCCGTTGCACGTAGAATATATGGAGCAGGCTACAAGAAGCAGATCCTGGAGGTATGCTCTCAATGCCATTACACTGAGCAAAGTAATCAATTGAATGGATTAGCTCAACGCCTCTGACGATCGTGGTATCGATGTCGTTCGTGAACAGATCAAGAACTTCGCCGAGACGCGAACCTTATATTCGTCAGGATTCAAACTGATTGTTCTGGATGAAGCGGACATGATGACGACAGCCGCACAAGCTGCTCTTCGTCGCATTATCGAACAATATACAAAGAACGTCCGCTTTTGCATCATTTGCAATTATGTGAACAAAATAACCCCTGCCATTCAAAGTCGATGCACTCGATTTAGGTTTTCGCCTTTACCTATTCCTCAAGTCGAAAAAAGGCTAAATAGTGTCATCGAGGCTGAAAAGTAGGCTGCTCAATACAACGACGATAGACAACATCACTTACTTGGCTTCCAGTGTGAAGCTAACCGAGGATGGAAGGCAGGCTTTGTTGAAGCTTTCGAAAGGAGACATGCGAAGAGCATTAAACGTTCTCCAAGCCTGCCATGCAGCTTATGATCTGACAGGAGAAACTGAGGTTTACAACTGTACTGGTCATCCACATCCCTCTGATATCGAGACGATTGTAAATTCAATGCTATCAGACGAGTTTACCACTGCCTATCACAGTGAGTACAGCGGGTTGTTTCTATTTGTTTATTTACTCCAGTTCTTCCGATCCAGTGATTTCAGCTTTGAAGACAGAACGTGGATTAGCTCTTCCTGATCTTCTGAATGGCGCGTTCGAGTTCATTGAGGGTCTACAACTCGAACCTCATGCGCGAGTGTACCTATTGGACAAGTTCGCAACTATCGAGTTCGTATCCTTACTATGTCCTTCGATTCGTCTTTGAAACTTATCCTTCAACCAGACATAGACTCTCCGCCGGAGCAAGTGAGAAACTTCAACTGACGGCACTGTTAGGGACGTTTAAAAATGCCGTAGAGATGTCCGCAAAGTCTTAATCCTCACCAGAAAAGAACCGGTTGAAGTATTATAACCGCACAATACTTGTACTTACAGTCTTCGGTATTTCCAGAAATATTTCCAACGTTCACGAAAGCAAATCCAGTTCAGCGAGGGCTGTCTTGGGCAAGAGGTGGGATACTGGAAGGAACGTCATGAAATAACAGAAAGACAAATTATGACCCGAGCAAGTGACAACAGTTAGGACAAAAGCATAGACAGACAACCAAGCATACATATGACAGAAACCAGGACCAGTTAGGGGTTTCCAACTGTTCTATCGCTGGGTACAGCCTCGCCATCCTCTGATGGCGGACTCACAATTCCACTTGTCAACATTTCTTTCAGGACAGGGTCATAGTTCGCTTTTGAGCCGCTGATCCCAGATACACGTCGTCAGCAATATATATACGACACTGGTAAATGGGTGGACGTACACCAGTGTCCTGACGACTTCGGGCATGACGATGCCGCTCTCAATTTCTATTTTGTCGACACCGGGTATTCCATCCGCCCGCGTTGGACCTACGTTAAGCAGCATCACTGGTTTCTTCAGCTCAAGAGCATGCCTGACTATCCTAAATGCGGAACGCAAAGTTTGTCAGTTTCCTCCCAGAAAGAAATAAGGAAGATTACTAGGACACCTAAAGGCCGAGTATGTTGCCAGTGTCGTACCAATGACGAACAGCCTATCACACTCTTCCACATCTTTAAACCTACGGATAGACCTTCCATGTCGGGATTAGAAAAGAGGCACGGAAGCACACGCACGATCTGTCCTTGACAGTGCTGTCTATAGACTCGCCGAAGAAGACCACTGCAGGCTTTAGCTATAGAAAGAAATTTGAGTTGTGAACAAGCATTAGAGGGCTGGTCGTACTGTTGTATTCTTGCGTTTCTCAGAAAGACAAGAAGGACAAGAAGGAACGACAAACTCGTTATATGAAACACCCTCAAGTGCAACCTAGGCATAACAAAATAATATACGTTTTTAGACCAGAAGGTATCGCTGCAAACAATGAATGAGACAAACATCACCATCAGGATTCGTCCTTGGCTTCTTCCCAGTTCGTTCCAGTTCGTCTGTAAACGCTTTCCACTGTGGGTTCGCAGTTGCCAGCCTATCCTGAAAACTATCTCTGTCTATCACATGTCCGCGATCACAATGGACTTTCTACCTCACACGCAAACATATTGATTCAGTTCGAAACTCCACTACCGAAGCGAACGTGAAACATACAAATAAAGACCCATGCAGTTCTAATATACTCTTCTCTATCCGAGTCTGGCTCCAAACCCGTCTAATCGCTTTGTGGTGTAACCCATCTACGTTTTGCGTAATGAGCCGTCTAAAGATGGACGCGTGCATTCCTGCAGCTATGGCATAATGTGTTGTATTAGGAAGTGCATTCCGGACTGGTGAGTATCCTAAATAAGAACGAAGCCTAAAAACAGACGCCTTCTTCTAAGCCGGAATGTTCATCAAGATGAGGGACGCGTGGAGTATGTACCAGTACCGTTGTCTTGAGACGAGTACATATAAACGATGGATTCAGCAAGATTGCAGGGGAGCAGCTAACGAACCTGAAAGCAAACCCCTTCTCGCTCTTGTCTACAAGTTCATGGTACTGAGGGCCACATAAATTCAGACAAATCTGAATCGGACGCGATGGAAACGTACAAAGATGGGTCTAAACAAGGATTATATATGACTTATAAGCTGCAACACATTATATGAAGCCAAGGAAACGCAAACTTGTAATTTGGATTGATATATCGACCGTCATCGCCGCGATATGTTCTGACTCCTGAGTCTCGACTGCAGCCTGCACCGGTCAAAACAACTGTGCCGTTTGAATTGGCGCTAGGGGCTAAGAAGTCTACGAGACGTTGAATGGCATGAGAGGGGGAAACATTTGGTAGAGAAGGAGAGGCTTTTGTCACAACGATGTTCGGGACAGAGATCCGCATGCTTTTAATTGATGTAAACTTTGTCAACTTCTACCAGGGCGCCATTGGTCCCATACTAAACACGTCCGGAACAAATTATCAAGATTACAGTTAAAGAACAGAATGGACCAAAGTGAACGAAGTCCGGTAAGTAAGGGTGGATATAAATGCAGAAACCTCATACACAAACACAGGTCGGAGATATCGAGTAAGAAAAAAGTAGTCGATAGATCTCACCGTCGTCCGACTTCCAGGACTCGAAAGAAAAGACGCGGTTACACTACGCTGCGGCAGATTGGCAGAACCGGCCCGGGTGGTTCCGTATCCTTTCTCTGTGACCCGTCATATCATTCGGACTATTCAAAATCGTGCGGCGCAAGTTTGCGCCAGACCCGCCGCCTCTCACTGGCAGATCTAATGTTTCAGACCCTCAGCCCAATATCACACTGTGATCACGCCCTCGAGGAGCTTCCAGATCATCAACCAGGTTTGCGCCAAATCAAGCACTCACTCACTGGTATGTGTTCTATGTCTTAATATATGCACGATCGCAACTAACTTTGATTCTGTGTCGTAGGTGTTCTACAACTCTTCCAAGGGTGCTGTATCCAACTCGACGAAGGGCCTCGCTGCTGAGTGGGCTCCCAACGGTATCCGAGTGAATGCGCTGTCCCGGGGATATGGTTCGTAGCCCTTTGCTTCCATACAGTTGAATGATTCAAGCCTTCCGCTGAACTTCGCAGTAAACACCACGCAAACCGCTGTTATGGCTAAAAATATTCGTGAACATCAGGCTTTCAATTTGCCACCTTGGACCGTTTCGCCGAGGTTAGTCAACCCCACTAATTCGCGTCAAAGTTCGGTTTCTGAAGATACCGCGTAATCTGCTGTAGCCTCATGAGATGTCGGGTCAAGCCTTGCTTCTTCTCTCTGAGCACGCGAGCTATATTACTGGCGGGGAATACTTCGTTGATGGGTTTGTCACGCTTCCTGCAACACATCCATCACTGCAACTAAATTTGATTCTTTTCAGTCAAACTGGTTTGTGACGCAGTGGCTTGGCAGTTGTACAAGTTATAAAGTAAATTTTGTGAAGCGATCAAGAAGCCAAAAAGCAAAGCGAGTGGTTTCCATTTGTATCCAATTGAATCTCCGCGGAAATTTAAAACCTCGAACTTGCATGGACGTGACCTAGACGTTACCGTGACATGGAAGAGGCTGACCTCCAACATCAATTCGAAGCACTAGGATTTCTACCAGGAGACATCGTGTTCAATGACCCCAGTGCAGTGAACACGTCCCAGCTCTTGAACGATCTTCATTCCGATCCGGAAGTAAGTGACATTCGGGTGTCGGTCTACTCAGGATCACCTGAAGGACCACTTGAAGGTGTGTGCGAACCTAATTTATGCTAGAATGATTCTGTAATATATTGCAGCTGAACAAGCCCAAAATCTGAAAGAGGACGCAGATCAAGCGTTCAAAGCAAAGAAGTACAGGAAGGCCGTTGACGTATGGATACTAGTTCATGCCCTTTCTCGACGTTGTAACCTCATTTGGGCATCTGATAGCTATACACGAAAGCTTTGGCGGCGACTAGATCTCTAACATCTGTCGAACTGAAACGCACTATCCTCGCAAATCGGGCGCAAACGTATATTTTTTATGGCGATATTCATACCGCCCTTCTGGATGCCAATCTGGCACTCTCGCCGCAGTACACTTTCTTGAACTCCCCAAAAGGCGTGACTATGAAATGTCATTTTCGCAGAGCCAAGCTATTCTGTATGTTTGCGAGGCATAAGGAAGCTCTTCCGGATTACGAAGACTTTGAAAAATTACGTCTGGAGACGGGTACTTCCATGACAACGGAGCACAGAAACTTGAAGAAAGACATTGACGAGGGCGTACAAGCTAGAGGTGATCGACAACGACAGTTCGAGCTCATGCGAGCAGTTGATGTTTGTTCGATTTTCTCTTCCACGCATTTGCGTGCTAACTCTTTACATCTTGTGCTTTCCTACCTCAGTCCCGTGGTATCATTCTTCGAGATAATCATCGCTCCAATTTTCCACTGCCTCCACGGGATATTCTGCGCTCTCTTGGTCCCGATTTTGACCCCGATCAAATGTGCTTGGCTTTCGACACTCCTAGCAAACGAGCGAATCTATCGTTGCCTGATCCCAACAAAACACCCATCGTCATACCCGTTTACATATCTGCTCCTTATTTCCAACCTAATCCTCAACGGAAAGGTTTCAGGACTCGCGAGGAAGATCCCGTTTCCGAATATGACACCATCGGGTCCCTCTTGGAAGGACTCTTTATGTCCGTTTTAACGGCGGAGAGAAATACTTCCTCGTCAGCCAGGCTGGATGCATCCCGCTCCGCTATAGTTCATGACTCAGAACACACAAGCGTTGTACATGGAATGACACATCGTGGTCGGTTCTTAATTATACCGCGCAGCACCACTTTCAAGGATATCTTCGCTGGTGCTAGATGGCCTAGAGATGGCCCACTGCCTTTTGAGGACGGGCGAATAACGCCTAGAATTAGGGACTTTGAAGTTGACGGTGTTGAGTTGGGTTTCGGTTGGTCCATAGAGGTTTGGGTTGTTCCGAAGGATAAGTGGATGGAACAGTGAGTGTCATTTTTTTCTTCACATGAAGGCAGGCTGACGCTGTGCAAAGCTGCCAGTTTATGGATCTCCATTTAAACAGATCTGGTACCGTTTGACAGCCAACGGCTACAAATCCTAAAAGTCAGTTTTGTCCCAGCATTGTGCAACTAAGCATTAACAATTATGCCGTCCTTTCATACAGTCCCGTTCGCAACCAAAATGTACACAATAACATCAATAACCGTGTTGTAACCTTAATTCTTTCGAAACTTACCAACATCCTCAAGCACTTGCATAAGCATTCCAGCCAAGACTCGGAAATGTATCATCGCCGAAAAACCGCTACCGTGATCGACGCCTTGGTAGGATTCCACGTCGGGGACTTAGTCCCCTACCACTTTGAGTTAGAATGATGCCTCAAGTGAAGCTGCGTTACGACAAAAATCTTCGGCAGACCAGTGAATCATGTTGAGAGTGTGAATGCGGCTGCCCGAAGTATGGTAATATTAAAAAACGCACGACCAAGTTGCGGATTCGCCCATCGTAACTGAAGAGTCTGACTCCTGAGACAAAGCAGAAGAGAACAAGCAAATGAAGCCTACTCGGCAGGCGAGCTCAGGGCCTCTTGGATAATAGCAAAAACTCGGAACACGTGGTCGAAGACACTACTAGTATACTGCCCCTGGCAGCAGGCTCCACTCGATGAACGGTTCTACATTGCGAGTATCGTCATATATACAAGGTTGAAGTTTTCGATCAAAGATCTCTTTGACGGATCTTCTTCCTTCAATTCCAGAAAGAACAGTCGGCATGTAAGATCATCTCAGATCCATATCCACCATTCCATGCTTTACTTATTAATTTGTAGTGGACTGCTTATCGAACGGAGCTTGCGGCAGGAGTTCCTTATGGTGCCATAATACTAGCAGTACTAGACAGTCGCATGTTTTCCTTGCTGAGACTATTCGTCTCCTCGGATCTTCGAGGTGTTTTATTAATGTGCAGGGATATTTCAATACTCTGGTTCTTAGAACTTTTGACGTAGGGAATATTTACATTGGGGCAGCATCACATCACACGCAACACCCACATGAGGGGTGTATGGCGACCCTTCAGTGGCACATACGACTAGTAGTGACTGAACGGGAAGATTCATAGTTATTTCTGAGTACACCGTGTGTGTATAAAGTACTAGTATGCTCTGGGGCGCTGGTCCATATGCTCCCAGCCGATAAAGGGCTTTTACTCATTCGTCCGGAACCAAACATCGAAACGCACTGCAGGCCTCGTAGTATTTTGAGTTGCAATTGAAGTACATACTGTAAAAAAGTCGGGGCTAATATTTAGTTGAAACATATCGCATGCATAATAAATAAGAGCAAGAGGGGTGGGGAAAACATAGAAGTCGTTATCGGATACAACACAGACTTCCATGTAAGAGCGAATAATAACAACCACGTCCGATACGGCGTTCAATCCAAGACCTTACTTGTCAGCACCGCGCTCAAAAGCCTCGCGAGGTAACTTGAACAAATCCCAGAATCCTGGCACCCCCTTCCGATGAGTATTTTTCGCGTTGTTCTCGTGTCCCTCTTTTGCTGCATGTTGCGTGTTATTTTCCGCTCTGATTTCATGTAGCCGTTGTATGTGAAAGGACGTTACGCTACCGTGCTCGTCGAGTAGTTCCCATTCGTCGTCGTCTTCACGTTGCCGTTTTTTTCCCTTGCCCGCGAGAGGCGAATCGATTGTGAACGCGATCTCGGATGCAGCCTGAGGAGGTAACTTTTGGAGAGACTCGGGAGTCCTAAAGGGGAGGTAGTATCAGATATCTGTGACTATCATGCACACGAGCCACGTACATTGGTAAGTATGCTTCGGGCGACAGCGTGACCTTTCTGGTTGATGAATGAATATATATATCATTATGACCGCCTTCGTTATCGTCGTGAACGATGAAGTCTGATTCTGAATCTACAACAACAGCTCTGACATACGAGTTATGTGAGCAGGTTGTGTGGGTGTCAACTTATATCGAAATCATCTTACGAGAATGTTTTTAGTTCCGGTATATTTGGTTTGAGTGTGGAAAGAGCTTTGGCATCGGGTGTCATTGGGGGAGTTTGGAGTTTTCCCGACGATACGGGGCCATTTTTGGCCTGGTGGTTTATGCCATGCTTAGTTTTGTGCTCGGACTCTGTCTCGCATCCATAGACGGGAATACCTCTTGAGCGTTTATGAGCTGGAGGGGCCGAACTGTAGTACGACATCATGAGTGAGCTGGAGGGATGGATCGGTCTTACTTACGATTCATCATCTTCATTTTTGGCTGTAGCATTCTTCTAGGAACAGCGATATCGAGTTATCATCAGAGGGGATTCTCGGAGCAAATATCGACTAGAACTATCAAAGACATACTTTCTCATGCACGGTTTTTGCGTTGTCGGAGCTCTCTTCCTGGACGTGTGGGCGAGCTTTGTTCTTCGAGTCTCTACGGTGTTCGGTCTTTAACAGATTGCGCAGCACGCGTGCGGGCCGTAAACGAGACACGTACTCGGCGGTGTCTGAATCGGGTTCCCTCTGCACAAGAAGATAGTGTCAATCACGTATTGTGTTTGTTAGATGATTGAGCCTTGCTCACCTTGCGCTTGCTGCCAGAAGAAGTGACATTTTGTCTACGGGCAGGCTCACTGTCAGACAAGCTCATACACCAAACCAAAGCAAGACAAAACGTACGACAAAGGAACCTGAGACTTATCCATCATAATAACTTGAAAGCAGTGGTGGGGGACAAGATGACTTTTCCCCGGGTCTCGCTATTGTTTATAACGGAAATAAGTCGGAGCGCTTGGTCAAGAAGACCTCCGTGATAGCCTCCCCACCGCCCACCGCCACCACACAGGCCCGTATTATTAAATGAGCGGTCCTCTGCATTGGTACGAGTAATTATGATGCTGTATGATCACAGGTTCAAACTTCTGGAAATGCTAGATCAAAGGCTGCTTAGTAAGAAACACATTCGGAAACGGGTGTGCCTGAGGACATGGAAGATCTATCTCAGATCCGAATCTGTCAAGGCCGTGCCACCCGGGCCATGGGAACCGTGACGAGGCCGTCCGGCGAGCTGCCAGTGCACAGTCATAATAGTCCAGGTTCGAACCATTCATCTCCTTGGGGAACGTCTATTTACAACCTGCTTCTTCCTATATACAATCTCTCCGCAGAACACAGGCGTCAATCTTTGGGGTGACTTATCATGAAATTGGTATATCCGTGCGAAACGGTGTAGAGGGCGCCAATCATGGTATTAGTCTTTAGATAAGCCTTTGGAGATCACAGCGGCCGCAGCAGCCTTTGTCGTTCAACTATACGAGAGCTTGAGGGATATCTTCGACCCAACAGGATAGCACTGGTTTTATCTCGATCGAACATCTTGTTCCGTTTCATTTCCCGCAACCTCCACGCACACACTGCCCTCGAACGAAAGTTCTAGAGATGTGCTGCAAGGCGTGATCATCATCATAATTGAACGGTCCCTTCGGAAAGTTTATCCAAGACGACGCCTTTTCCAAAGTAAGTGAAGAAATGGCAGAAGATCACCCGGCCAGATCATATAGTATCATCATAATTAGTGGTACTATTAGTATTATGTTACGAAGAAGTTCCGGTGCTGCTCCGCGTCTTTCTACTTCAAGCTATCGGAATGCTGACCCCTCTCATCATAGATAGGCACTTGGCCGGATATCGTTGGTCTATTCTTCCGGACGTTACTGCGGGAGGCGGAGAGGTACCGGTGTTAGCATGTTCGTCTACTAACCTGAAGGGCAACCGTGGGTAATTGAGAGGCACGATGGCGTCCGGTACAGCATGAAGAGCCGAACCGAGACGAGTGTCAACGTACTACATGCGCAGAAATTAAACACAAACAAAAAAGCGAGCTCCAAAGGAACCGTGAACTTGAATTTACTGAACAGATAAAATACAAGTGTCCAAGAAACACAACTGAAGAATTACACACGTCGTACGAGGAACACGTTCCAAAAGACTTTTTTTTTCTTTATTTAAAGACACGCTTCACAGCTTTACCGGGTAACTTCAGCAAATCCCTCACTCCTGGCACATGTCTCTTGTGCGCATCATGATCTTTCGAGCTGTCCCCATGTCTTTCTTTTACCCGTTTTGATCCTTTGCTGTCGAGAGACGACCTTGTTGAGAGGGTACCTATACTATCATCATCGTGTCCTTCATCTCGTGACCGTTTTTTCCCCTTGTTGATGAGAGGCGAACTTTCTGTAGAGGCGATAGAGCCTGACGTATGAGCCTCAGACGCAGGTGTCGACTCGGATGACTTGGAGGATACAGGCGTCCTGCAGTGAGAATTATCAGAACAATCTGCGATGATCATGTACACGAGTTGCGTACAGTGGAATGTATGTGTCGTATGTGACGGGCTCCCTGAATTTCAGGCTATGCAGAATATGATTTAACGCTTTGACTCCGGGGAAAGATGTGAAGCCTCCTACACTTTACTGCCTTCACCTTCATCTTCAGAACTTTCAGCTTCTTCCGATTTTGCACGGGCGCTGTTACAAGAGCCATGTCGAGTCAGAGGCATGACACCACGCCAAAGTAGTACAAAAAACACTCACGCGTCAAGTTTTATGGGACTTTGACCGCACCCTTCAACATGCATATTCCATCGAGTCAAGTTATATACACCAGTCTTCTTCAGCGAAACCCATTTGCTGCATCGAGTGCAAAATGCCTTGCGTGGCTCGACTTTGCCACCACTTGGAAGGTCTCTCGAGACGTGAGCACCACTATCTGGCGACTCTATATGATGCCTGCAATATCAACACCAGTGAGTGATGCACCGATTACCGTGACGGAGAGCACCAGGAAATCATACTCAAGCTCTTTCGACCTTGGCTTCTTGCTGCCGGCCGCCGCCGATGAAGCCGTTTTGAAATCAGGTGTGCAAGGGGGTGTATGGAGTGTGCTGCTAGGATCAACGCTTGCCGGTACGGAAGAGGCTTTGGCAGCTTCGATCTTTCGGGCGGATTTGGGGTCTGCTGCGTCGACCCCATCGCTTGTGAGAACTCGCGAACGTTTGGGCGATGGAGAGGCCAAACTGTAAATAACGCGGTATCGTCATGACTTGACCCAAGAATCAAAGAATAGACCGGGGCCAATACTCACGATGTATCAGTCTGGTTATATCATCGGCACCGCACGGACATGCTATCAATCAGACTCGTTTCGAACGTGCGACCGGCGTATCAAGACACACCTTATCATGTATTACCGTCTTTGCACTACCAGATATCTCTTCTGCAATTCTAGAGCCAAACTTTTTCTCCAGGTCGAGTCTAAGTCAGGCGTTGTTAGCACATCGCTCATGTGCACGCGCTGCATAGTTAGCAAATAACCACGTACTCGGTCTTGCCATCCGAATCAGATTCCCTCTACATAGAACACAACCCTACCTTCAGTCCCAAATCGCACAATAACAATAACAAATCAGAGAGCCTCGTCTCACCTTACGCTTACCAGAGAAATCTCCAGCACTTGACCTATATAGCACACCAAAATAAACCCTCACTCAATCAGCCGTGTCAACACCCGCAACCACAAATCAAAAAACGTACGACATTGGGACCGAAAATATGTCCATCCTACTACCAACTCAGCAACCCGAACGATGAAGCGGAAGGAAAAGAAACTCGAAAAGACGCCCTATATATTCAAGTTTTTTCCTGTGATGATTCTCATCAATTTGATGACGGCGTTTACTCGGAATCTGAGAACTAGTGTACAGGTTGACTACTAGCCCTGGACTGCCACCACCCCTCGGCGGCATACATATAAGTCTATTCGATGTGCGGCTTGTAGTAGTATGGTATCACGAGGGTGATATAAAAGCCATCATCAACAGCATCACTGGCATGCTTTCCACAACCCGGTCCTTTTCGTCCTTCGGCAAAATTGGTGACATACGGTTATGATACGTACTTACAGTAACGTCCCCTCATTTGAAATCTTTCACACATACACAGCCGCTCTGCAGAGTCTGGACTCTGCACAACTTGCTGACCCCGAGAGTTCCGCAAAGTACGGCCAGCAAATGGCATGGAAGCATAATCATATATATAAAGGAACGAGGCCAATCAGCATTTTCAAATCACCCACCAAGCAGTGTACTTGCGGTACGCCAAACTTGATCAACTCACAGCTGATCATTTCATTTCGGCCCTAAACGCATGTCATTACAGCATTTTTAGTCGAAATAACTTATCTCTAAATTACAAAAAGGAGTATAAGGGAGAGTGTGAACCATATTCAAGAAAACGAATGTGAACCTATCTGCAGATATATCATGGGCACAAACAAAAATTAGATATAAGAGAACGTAGATGTTATCAGATAACACAGGTTTTAGGAACCGAGAAAAAAAATAAAAAAAGAGACAAAAGTTACGCGTTGGACGTGGAACTCGTTCCAAGACCTTCTCTAAATCCACGCAAAAATGCTTTGAAGGGCAACGCTACCCATTGCCAGATACTTGGCACATTTTCTTGGGGAGGATCATAGGTTTCCGTCCTCGCGCGTACATTGCGTCTGTCATCCTCTTGTCCATCCGTTTCGCGTCGTCGCTTTTCTCCCTTGTTCGGTGAATTTTCCGATGCTACCACTGTGACATCAGTGGAAGCGACCGAGGCAGGCCGGCGCGTTCGAGATACCGGAGATGGTTGAGCCGGCTTGGAGGGTCCAGAACGAGGCCTGGAGAGAAGGATCAAAGGCTTGTAATTACCATATACACAAGTTACATACTTTGGGCAACGTGATTTATGATCAAGCCATCTGGCAAGATTAAAGTCTCCTTCGCCTTCCAGCTGAATCGTGTCATTACATTCCCCGCAGTCCACGCTTTGTGTCGTAAACTGCTTGACTTGCGTATCATTGACCAACTGGAGTTTCCTATTTGCCGTTGCTACACGTCCACTAGGTCTGATGGGCAATTGTTGATAATGTCGCAAGCGAGGTATGAAATTTGTAGGGCTTACAATGATCCTGTGCATCTGATTTTGTGTTGTTCCCATCTGGTCAACATATATTTGCGATCGGTACCCAGTTTGATCCGGCGCTGGCATGTTTTACATTGCACTTCATGATCTTTGATCTCTCGTGCCCTAGGATCAGCCTCGAGATAAGCATATCTCTCTTCTTCAGTTCTAGTCCTCCTCGAAGCTTGACCAGAAATAGAATAGGCTTTGTCATCTTCGCTATCTTCGTCAGGAACATCACTTTCTTCCGATTTTACGGGAGCTCTGGTAGAAGCTAGGTTAGGCCAAGTTAGACATGACATTGTCTGCAAAATACTGACTGATCAGGTTGCGTAGCGATTTGGCCGCATTTCTCAAGATGTTTGTTCCATCGAGTCAGAGGATACGTCGAGTTTCCACTAAGCGCAACCCATCGTTCACATCTAAGACAAAATGCACGATGGGGTTCAAATTCACCACAGTCGGGATGATCTTTCAGGAATTGAATACGCTGCGTTTCGTTACGATGTATTCTTGGTGCAGGATTTTCCGTATCGGAATTGTCATCTTCAGCCGGAGCCGGCGGCGCCTTGAGTTTCCTGCAAGTTATATGAGATGTACGCTCGTATCTGGCAGAGAGAGTCAGTCTTCGTACAAAGATATTTTCGTTATTAGCTTCCTCGTGGAGGCTGGAGAGCTCTGTTTGACATTAGGTGTCGGAGAGGAGCGCTTGTTGTCCTCAACAGACGATATGGAAGCGGCTCTGGTACGATGCTTGGTAACGGATCTACTGACGGGCTTGGTATCCGCCTCGACTTCTTCAACAGGTGCAAACCGAGAGCGCTTAGGGGATGGAGGGGCTAAACTGTAGCAAGACGTGATCGGTGAGCTTGAGACATGAAACAACCTCACTCACAATACGTCGACCTTCTTTGGGGCGTTCTTCTTCTCACTCTTCTTCTATCACCGCAGATATCGCACGTGCTCGTTAGGATCAAACCAACTGCGACGGAAATCTAACACACCTTCTTCTTCACGTTCTCTTCCTGAGTCTGTGCGTCACCAGTTTCAGACGAGTCTCTATACCCAATGATTGAGAGTTGCTAGAGACGCGTACACAATGATCAAAATACGTACTCAGCTGTGACAGAGTCGCGTCTCCTCTATACGGGAATATGCCCCTTTGTGAGAAATCAACCTATCTTGGTTATCAGATCCACGACTCACCCTCCGCTTGCCCGAATACGAGACTTTGAACGACTTCGATCTGGTGGTATGCATCAGCCACAGATGGACGAAAAACAAGGGAAGGAACAGACGAGGAAGTTTGGGATTCGACCATTTCTGCTAAGAGAGTCCAAGACCAGGCAGAAGAGGGCTGGCAGGAGATTTCTCCGGTCTCGGCCCAACATTCCCACGGTTGCGCTAATGTCACGTGCGATGCGATAACGGAACACGTGGCAACCCAAGTTGTAGAGTGGGTTACTCTTACGTTACATAGACAGAAGGGACCCACATATATATATAGCTGAGATTATAGCTGCCACTTGAAGTACGACTGAGTCAGCGAGAGAGGAGATGAGATGTTTATACCACTGATTACCGAGATAGTCGTAGTAACTGTTATGATTCAGCAATGCACATCGGTAGTACTAGTATGCAACGTTTGTGCAATCCCAACGTGAGAAACTAGAAGAACAAGGATATCCAACGAGAGAATTTATGAATTGTGCTTTTCCCATTGGGGCACATACGGTAATTTAACGCAGAGGCTCGGGGGACTTAAGAATGGCGCATCGACCCTGCAGTGAAAGCTTACGCATGCTCAACGGAGGATCCTTTAAATACATAGACCCTCCCCAAAGGCGAAGAACAGTAAGTGGGATTTTGACATATCATTTACACGCGAACAGGTAGAAGTCGTGGGACAAAAGAACAGAAAAAGGATCACTACGCGATTCGGATGAGAAGAATCTTCCGAAACAGTTGATGACGACGAGATCATTTCAAATAAACCTCATTGATTATACAACCTCCCCCCTGCGTATATAAAGGATGCTTCAGACTCTCCTCTCTGTACCTTCTCCATCTAATCCTCACAAATCATAACAATGGCCTCCATAACCAGATCCGTCATAAAGAGTGTCCTAGCCGTCGAAACCGCAGAAGTGCGTGGCACATGCTCTCATCAACGACGGGACTCCACAGCTCACTTTGATTTGATAAAATAGGGTGCAGGCGCAATTGTGCGACGATCCATCGGATCCATGAGTCTGAGGAACCTGACTCCTTTCCTGATGCTTGACCATTTCAACGTCAGTGAGGGTGCGGGATTTCCGGATCATCCCCATCGTGGTCAGACAACCGTCACCTACATGATCCAAGGGTAAGTAACCCACGCAAACCGACCTCCAATACCCTTACTGACTCGCGTCGTTATTAGGTCCAGCAGACATGAAGACTCTGCTGGTCACAAGGGACTTATCGAAGCTGGCGGTGTTCAATGGATGACCGCAGTAAGCTCTCCCTCTCCCCCTATACCAACATCTCTCTAATCTTTTCCTGCACCTAGGGACGAGGAGGTAATGAACTATCCTTATGCAAACCCCCACAAGAACGCTGAATAGATCCCACTCACCAGTTATTCACGCCGAAATGCCCGTCCACGGTCCAGGCCAGCCCAACCCATACGGCCTTCAACTCTGGATCGACCTCCCAAAAGAAGTCCGTCATCCCTCAAACCATCCCACATCTCCTCTCCATACCTAACCCTACCCTTTAATCCAGCATAAAATGGTCGAGCCATCTTATCAAGAATTAAAAGCAGCTCAGTAAGTCAAATCCCATCTATACCCCCCATACACACGCGCTTTAAATACTAATTCATCGATAACAGAATCCCAACCTCATATCCACAAGGCCCAGACGGACCTGTCAAGATCAAAATCATCAGCGGCAAGAGCTTCGGCGTCGAATCTCCCGTTCGACCCCTAGGAGGATGCTGGTACCTCCACCTCATCTTCTCTGGTAAATCATCCGTATTCCAAGAATTACCTTCCAAGTGGACATCCTTCATCTACAGTAAGCCCCTTCACCAATCCACTCCATATTTCTAACCATACAAACTCACTCTCCTTTTCGCAACCAGTTTTGAAAGGCGCAGTCAAAATCGGCAAAGACTCCAAAGTCCACCCTTCTTTCCACACACTCGTTCTATCCTCAGAGGAAAACCAGAACGGTGTCGAGATAGAAGCCGTTGAAGACAGAACGGAACTCTGCTTGGTAACTAGCGTTCTTTTTTCTAATTCTGGAAATTATTCATATGCTTACTCGCCTTGTATATAGATTTCTGGTCAACCACTGGATCAGGAAGTCTTCCAATACGGCCCATTCGTTATGACAAGCCGCGCAGAAATCCAGAAAACGCTGCTAGACTACCAGATGGGCAAGAACGGGTTCGAGAAGGCTCACGTATGGAAGAGCGAGATCGGTGGATTGAAAGGTCGAAGTCGCTAATAAGTTCATTTCTGTATTCAGGTTTACGCAGCTCAGCTGTTTCTTGTAATAATAAGTTCGTTGCATGTAGAACAAAGTATGCTAGGCAATCAGGACTCTATGTCACATATATAATTGAAACATATTTACAATACTGCGAAGAGATAGTAGTAGATCATCCACCGCCGCATACGTGACCTCCACAACCTGTCACCATACAGGTAAAGTCCTTCTCTGGATCTTCTCCGCCGCCTCCACTCGACCCATCGCTGGTTGTGCTTACACTTCCACCTCCACCAGGACTATTCCCGCTCCCACCATCACTCACCCCACTGCCCATACCTCCAGCAGCACACATCTATTATTAGGCAAAAAAAAAGAAAAAATCAAGTCGGCCAACGTGCTCGAAAAAAAAGTAAGCAAAGAAAACGAAAACACGCACAGCAGCACAACCCCCAACTGTAGAGTTATAATAAAGAGGCACCGGTACCAAGAACGCGGGACTGTGCCTCTCCCCTCTTCTATACAGACTCTCATTCATCCTTCCCGCCCGGACCTCCTCTAGATCTCGAGCCCGCCGTCTCTGTATTTCATGTATTCGCCCCTGGCGATTGGAATCAGTGCTGACGTTGTTTAGAAATACAGCATTGTGGTCGCTCGGATGGGTCGCGAGGAGGGAATCGTCTCGTGCTGGTGGGTTGATTACGTTGTGGTCTCCGTGGAACATGAAGTGCCTTAATTTCGAGAGCCTTTGGCCGATAGAGATACCCTCGAAGAAGATTGATTATATCAGATTTTAGGACGTAGGGGCAAGCTTGATGTACACTTACGGGGAGTGGGCATCCGCAGTGCATGTATGGAACTCCAAAGTGTTGCTGAAACCAGGTCATGGATTGAGACAAGGTGTAGCGGAGATGATCATGAGGTTACATACCTCCCAGACTCGACAAGTCATATCAAACGACGTCGACAAGTGGGATTCTTCAACCTTGTCGTCGCTGATTCAAATAATCTGTAAGACTTCGTAAACTAGAAATATTTAGTGGGCTGACTGACTGATTAATAAACCGTTTCGTGAAGGTCATACAATCCAACGCATACCGCGAAGGGGACAGTTGATGCGTATGCCAAGCAAGATCGATATCCAGCGTTGGCACAAAGAATCCTGTCTCGGAAGAAGCAATCAAATCCAGAAATCTGTCCGCCAGTTGAAAGCTTTGTAAAATGGTCGACAAAAGAGAGGTAGAAATCATTTACGCGTGATATCTAGCAGCACAATGTTCTAATACGACCTCGTCCTCGTCCGTATCAAAGAAACCAGGCTGAGTCCAGTCTAAGCTATACATCTTGTCGATAAAAGATCCTTGGCGAATAACCTAGAATTACCCAAGGTTTAACTTATCAAGTTGTTGAAAACAGTCTGAAAGCACCCACCGCGCCCACAAGATCAAGGGAGAACGGCCGTCCGTCATTATACGCACTCAGAATCTTTTTCATCCTAAGATAAGCTGAGTCTGGGGCTTCGCAAGGTGGAATAACGGAGAAGGTGGTAGCACTCACAGCAAAGGAGCTGTCAGATACTTTGACATACTGCTTTTAACATTCTTCATAGAGTATCCGACTTTCTTTTTGATCTCCGGCTCACGACTTGCAAATGCGGGACATTCCAAGATCTGCTTCTTGATTATTCTGGCCCTCTGGGAATCAGTTGGGTTAGTAGGAGTGTGTAACGACCCTCTGAGAACGGAGAATTAACATGACACGACACATTATTAATGACAACGTACGGCAGATAAATTCCGTAATCCAAATTTGCAACGCCGTCAGGATTTTTCAATGGTCTGGCAACATCTCTGGCAAACTTGGCGACGGCCAACTTTTCTTTTGTTATCTCGTTTTCGCAGTATGAACATACACATTTGAATCTACGTTGTGCGTAGCCTGTTTCGTCGTCACCATCGCCGGTTATGTATGCTGATTGACAATCAACGACATTTAATATTAGGTTTTAGAAAATCAAGAGACGCATGGCACTCACAGGCAGAGATGGAAGAGCCACAGGTCGAACATTCGATATGCTGATCTAGAAGTACATTCGTGGAAGCGATGGGATCGAAAGGAAGATGTGTTACTTCAAGCCACCGGGAGGTCTGGCTGATAGGAGGCTTGTATGTTGTCATACTTCCAATGTCAGCCTATAAAGTAGACATAAGACGGAGTCAAGAGCGAGTACAAGTGCAGAATAACCAATATATCCAAGAGACTCGTGTCCCACGTCTTCAACTTTGTCAATTTCTCAAGGATGGGAAGACGGCTGCAATCTTCGGCATACCAACTTGAAGTAAGTATATATTGAGATGAAATGACATTGGACGACGGTGCAGAATCCAACACTCACATTGGATTCAGCATGTATGCATGCCAAAGTAACAACACGTCCAAGGGTGGAAATTCTCGGGCAATAAAATCATCGAGGCTCCTACACTCCAGGTTTTCAACCCAACGTTGGAATCTTTTGAACACGAACCCACCCGCCCCATCCGAATCAATACTTCATAGCACCCTGGAAGAGAAACCGCGCACCGTTCGAGAGCCAGCTCAAGAAACCAGATCCACCGCTTCTCCGGCACAAGTCTCGCAGCGCTCGCGGGGAAGTCAAGAGGATGTTGCTCAACCCTCGTTCTCAGCTCCTTGAACGCCCTCAACAAGTTGAGATGGGCCTTCAAATGACTCGTCGAAACCAACGGAGTGGAGGCAATCTGGGTGCCAATCTTGAAACTAGACTGTAAGGCATAGGCTGGCGGCGACTCCAAAGGCGAGTTCGGGTCGTATTGCGGTGGAAGCGACAATCGAATTCTCGAGGCGCTGGCCTGAGCCTGCAGTTGAGACAGTCGCCGTTTCATCTGCGCTAGTATATGACGGTGACAAACGAAGGGAATTCACAATCAGGACAGTCGGCGGCACGTGCGATAGATGAGAGGAGGGGTCAGGGTGAGATGTAGAGTAAGACGTTTGGATCTTCGCATATGTTATCATAAGTGTTATGGCAGACGAACGCTCCGGCCGGGACGGGTAGCATCATGTCGTCTTCTGATCGGCCGTGTTCCCCATCATATCAGTTTTTCTCTCAGACACAGAAAAGTTGCCAAGGCCGATTATGAAACATGGTCATGGTCACAATTACCTATATAAATGTGCAACGTTCGTGGACACCATCATGGGCATCTTCGCCCCAGTGATGCCTGCCGGGAGTCCGAGTCGGCGACTCCACAGTCGGGGTCGGGTCACCGACTATGATTTTCAATGGACGACTGCGACTCTTCCGAATTGGGAAAAGAGTACTTGGTGGTCGACTTTCGGTCCATTTTGGACAGTGGTCACCATGATGTTTTTTTTTTAAATTAGCACTTGCATACCGTTGCAAGTACCTCTAGGGCTCTAAGACGCAGTTGCCTGCGTACAGCAATCTGTTAGTAGAGGGAATTGGAATGTGTGCTGGGTCCAGTAATTTGTCAGGACGTGATTGTATATGATTCAGGGACTGACCCAGATGGTCTTCAAAGTGACCCCTCCAACGGCCTCACCTACGATGGGGAGGGAGAGCCATTGTAGATGGGGGAGAGAGATATCGTCCTCAGGCCTCATCGGTCATCAAGGAATTGATATGTTCGGCACTGCGGCAACGGTTGCTTTATTTGGTTCAAAGTTGTGTCGTTTTCAAAGTCGTCGAATAGTTGGCGGATATTCGGCGACTGTGACTTTCGCGCAAAGTCATGACCAGCACATCATTGGTTTGAAAGGTGTGTTTAATCATCAGACACCATTTCTGTTACGTAGCATGTTCAATCAAAGCGTCAGAACAAAGTATGTACCTTGGCCCCAGACTCGAAAGGACCCATCGAGTGTGTTAACATTTTGTGAAGGTGACGAGTAAGGTGGACAAACACCATAGTGCTGATGCGCATGGACTCCTTTTGACTTTACGGCACTTCCTTGTTCTCTCCAAGTCAAACCAGCTGACACCAAAGTCGAAAGACCACCGAAGCCCGTGCCGACCGGATCATTCGATCATCATTTTATGTGCTGCGGATCTTCCTCATGATCCTGCCAGGTGAGCTCGATAGAAGTTTCTCGGAGAGTAAGAATAATATGGCAGCGATAATCATGGAATACTCGAAATTCCACTTGATGTCTTCTTCCCACAGCTTCGTGCAGGCGTGTACTAGATTGTAAACGTTACGTCTTCTGAGCCTACATAGAAATGTTTCTGTTTTTCTCTGGATTCCCCACCAGTCGAAAATTTAACAGGACAAATCTTGATCATTGTGCCACGAGCAGAATTGCCAACGGCTAACTTGGATCTCGAACTCATCGGCCCATATACGTTCAAAGTGTCCGTCAGAGAAAATCCTGTGGAACTATTATGAAATCAATAAAAGGTACACAACTTATGTCCAAAAGCTTCCGGATGCCGTGCTGAGCATGACAACCAGCTACAAACGACGATCATCGGATATTAGAATAAAACTCGTTTACGCGAAAATACTCACTCGAACACTGTTCCCCGAATGCCGCATTTGATGAGACACTCGAGAACCTAAGTAACAAATACAAACTCTATTGTATGACAAGGCCATAATCATCAAAACGCCACAAAAAATGGAAGGTACAATGAGACAAATTACACGATTTCATTTGTGGTAGCCCAATTTGCACACAATAAGCGAGCAATCTTGGATCATGACCATGGATAAAGTCGTGAAGAATTCACAGCTGGTAGATTAGCTGCTGGCGGAATGTGACCATAGTACTTACTGGTAAATTTGCGAGTATTCAATGGACGCAGCAAGACACGTCAAAGACGAACGACCATCACCTTTGATCCTGACTCTTTTTAATAGTAGCAATTCTCCCGATTACATAGGGTCTGTGGGAAAGTCGGCGATTTTAAGCATATGGTAATTAATTAAGCAAAGCGCAACGTTGAAATCACGGCATGGATTTGGCCTGTCCAGCTAAATAAATTGTCTCTATCAGAAGACGTAGGGATATTGTGCATTTGACTTGTACGTACAAGTTCCGTCCTGGACAAACAGCGTGAGACGACAGAGCGAGGAACATGTCCAAAGGTATTATCCGCTCGGGTTATGACATCCGGGATTTTCTAACACTGACAAAATGACAAAGTAGAAGTCTCCGACGGCAATTGGATGTATAACTCACTTGGAATCCAAGACAGCGGTGATCAGGTCCACTGCCTAATAAATAAGCAAGCACACGACGATTGATCCTAACGTCAAAACGACTGAGATATGGCCAACGAGCACAATTTTATCGAACAATCAATTCTCGGTTGATTATGCATAAGTGTGATTCGGCTGTTATACAGAGACGCATTGTGAGCAAGTCATAGATTTTTGCGTCAAGACAAAAACAAGTGGGTGTATTCACGTCGGCATTCCGGCGTGCTATCGAGATTACCGCATGTACTATGCATCCAGCACTAAGTAGCGCGCTCAGCGGTTAGATTACCCCATCGCGGATGGGGAAGCACGGGAAGCAGGTTCCTTAGGAACACAGTTCTAGATCCAGTAGACGATAAGGGCACAGGAATACCTGTGTTTTTCCGTATCAATCTGTAGAAAACACCTGATAAGATACGTCGATATAAGCAGAAAAGAAACACAGTGTGAAATCCAGAGTAGAATTTTCCGAGTTCAGGACCAGTCTAGAACCCTGCACATCACGCAAGTGTGAAGATAGGACCGTGGCAGCGTAAGTCGGCAAACGAGAAAACCCAGTCTCCGATGTACCCACCATTTGACTCTGTACAGGCCTTGGGGGAGACTGCAGGCATGCATTTGAATATGATGTTTGACTTCAGTCGTCGTCGAAACTTGTCCAGATCGGCAACATGGAAGTGGCGCTGTTACACAGCTTCTGGAAAAAAAAGCCAACATGGGGTAGGCGGTGGGAGTTTCAAAAGGGACGGTTGAGGCATCTTATCAGTAAATCCGATGGAACAGGAAAGAACGATCAGGGTCCCGTAAATCAGAACATTTATGCCGTTACCATTATTAACAATCAGAGAAACCATATGAAAGAACAGCAGATAAATGTTGTGAATGCCAAATAAGCCAAATCGAAGTTTGGCAAGAAACTCAAAACAGATCCAAGTGAGATACATAGGATCAGCTGTGGGGCAAGGGTGCGTGAGGTCTGGTGATGTAACGAGATCGCATACAGTTCTGCCCCGGTATCAGAATCCTGATAGCGATGCAGTGCGATTGGTAAATGGCGCTTGATCCACCAATAGTAACTATGCATTTTGCGACGAGCCACGACGTTCGCTTGCGGTGGTGGAACTTGTGCCGAAATTAAAGGGTGAAGGAGGCACTGCCGCGTCTACTGCCCCGAACATCATGTTCATTGTCCTCGTCTCCTGGTAATAATAAGACCCGGTACAAAGTGATCCGCGTCCTTTTTGCGGATTTCTGTTATCAGGGCCAATGGGCGGTGTCCTGGTCCTCAGGTGGTCTTGCCGTTATCGATCTTCTTTTGAAAATATATCTACGACCTCGTCAACATCCATATGAAAACTCAAAAGATCAATGCAGTCTGAGGGTTCCTAGGAACTAACCGTAACACATTCGCCGTTATATGAGGACACTTATCAGCAGATAAGCGAGGAGCCCATTCTGCCAACGTAACGATACCTTCTTCCATACTGATACACCACGATAAGGACAAAGAGATAGATCGTAATGTATAGGGATATATGAGCGGATCGGACGTCCGGTACTGTGGTTATTTGTCCGGATATTCATAAGACTCAATGCACCTGCGTCCGTGGATGTCGCATTGTTTGGTACACATCGAAGTCAATAGATGAAGAAGGGTGATCTCAATTGCCCGGCGGTGATGATAGTAGGCTACTTGAGTGTGGCGTCAATCGGAAGGTCCTTTTCATCGTTCGGAATTCACTGCCAAACCGCGCCCACACAAAGAATCTATTTTCCAATTTGTTTCCAATCGAGTCATTTGTGCCCGGGAGCAGTGCGCGCTTGCGTCTCCCTAGTCATTTCCAGTCGATACAGTCACCGCACCGCGATCTGGTCTTCTTTTGTCCTGTATAAATAATGTCCCTCTTAAAACTCTTTTTTACCGTCAAGCCTCCCCCCTGGCGTCGTCCTTCATTGCCACCTTTCTTGTTGGAGCACAAGCTAATTCACCTTCCACCATAATGGCGTCCCTTAATTTCACGACCGCCACCAATGTTTCCTCTATTCCATCAACGAATACTTTACCTGCTGACCTGCCGTCCCTCCTCAATATGCTGCTGTCATTCAGCGCCCTTCGCGATTGGCTAAAACTCGCCCTTCTTGGAGGATTGTTCGAAACATGCAGGAGGACATTGTCCCATCTCTGGGACACCATCATCAACTCTTTCTGGCTAAAAGTCGAGTTAGAGGAGGGCAATCAAAGCTACAGTATGCCCCTATCGGTTTCTTTGTTTTTCAATCTTGTCTAACGGAAATATGTGGCAGCGTGGATTATGTTTTGGCTTTCCCAACAACCATCTTGGGCCACAGCTCGAGAAATGGCCATCACCACGCATAGTTTTGGCGGCTCATTCGGCTCTACTTTGGTGCCTGGTGAAGAAACGGCGGAGTCTCCAAATGAGAAGAAGTTGGGTTATACACCGTGTTTGGATTCTACGTACACTTTCTGGTATAAGCGACACTATATGCGAGTAACGAGGACCAAACGAGAAGCACACTCGTACCACTCTTATCAGACCGTAACGCTATGGTGAGTTTACCCCCACCTCCAATCCTCCTTGAGTTATTCTTAGTAATCATGTGCTTTCCGTTCTCCAAAGGATCTTGGCACGCAACCACACTGTACTCAACGAACTATTGCTCGAAGCTAAAACGACTTGGCGCTCAAAACAAGAAAATCAAATTTCTATTTTTGCTTCTGATTCCTCCTCCGATTGGCGGTTAATCGCTACACGACCAAGACGATCTTTTAAATCTATTATACTGGACGAGGGTATCAAAGAGCTATTACTTGGAGATGCACTTGACTTTTTAGAAAGCAAGTCTTGGTATACTGAGCGTGGTATTCCGTTCCGTAGAGGCTACCTCCTCGTACGTTTGAATTCGCCCTTTTGGTTTCGGCATCGTGACCTGATCATTTATAACCTAGTATGGTCCCCCCGGATCGGGAAAAACATCATTGATCCACAGTATTGCTGGGGAGTTAGAGCTGGACATCTATGTCATCTCCCTCTCACGAAACGGCCTCGACGACAACGGTCTTCAGCAGCTTATATCTGAACTTCCTGAGAAATGTATAGCGCTTATGGAAGATATCGATGCTGCACTACACCGTGGGATCACCCGAGAAGCGCCAGTTGAAAAGGAGAAGGATGGGGAGGAACGGAAACCCGGCCCCAGTACATCGTCCGAGAACGGAGCCCGGATCTCTCTGAGCGGACTGTTGAATGCTTTGGACGGCGTTGGTGCACAAGAGGGCCGAATCCTCTTTGCCACGACAAACCGGTACGAAGCTTTGGATCCTGCGTTATGTAGGCCCGGGAGGATGGATCTGCACGTTGAGTTCAAGCTGGCGTCCAAGTATCAAGCACGCGAGCTGTTCAAATGCTTCTATATTCCATCAGGTTACGATGAGGATGTCAAGGACGCCGACGAACAGAGCGTTGATTCGGGTTATGGAACGCCTTCGGTTACGTCGAGCCAACCGGACGAAAAGCTAATCGACGTTGATACGCCTCCGCCTAGTCCGACGGAGGCTTTGGGCGTAAAGGTCGTTGGGATATCACATAAAATCAAGGCGCCGAAACTCACTTCGGTACAAGTGGATGCGCTGGCGGAGCAGTTTGGGCACGCGATTCCAGAGAGAGAGATCTCGATGGCTACTCTGCAAGGTTATCTGATGACGTATAAAGTGAGGCCGCTCGAAGCTGCGGGAAATGCGGAGAAGTGGGTTATGGAGCAGAAGAAAGCAAAGGCGGAAAGCAAAGATTCCAAGGACGTAAAACAGGAACATGTATTATCATAACATATACCACAAGGACCACCTTTGTAGCACAGAACCCTCATTAATGCCCCGCTAGTTTTTCTTCTTCTTACTGTAGATAGTACTTACAATCCATTTGCACTCCGTGTTATAGATGATTTCAACCGCTTCCCAATGGGATGAGTTCATTTCCGAGGTCTGATTGGACTATCCGTACTCCCAAATATGTACAAGTGTTCCAGTTTCGGAAATGGAGAGAACGGAACAACGTCAAGCACCCACATCGATGACGTTGTGCTCCCACGATTGCTACACTTGCGCGCCTATACTATGGGTCCCGGAGGTATTGAAATTTCACCTAGTAGTTGAAATCGATTTTTATGAATTTAAGT